>CM028360.1:54801835-54993919 GCA_016618105.1 Dendrobium huoshanense | reverse complement strand
GCCGGGAAGCTTGCCGCCGGCGAACTTCTAACGGTGGGATTCGACTATAGCCGTGTGGAGAAGGCCATAGGGATTTGAAATGGACTGGAGATTGGAGTTCAAAAGCTCTGGTTGGAGAGAGAGAGCTAGGGTGAGAATGAGGCTCAAAATGAGGTTCTACCCTATTCAAGTAGCCCTAGGTCTATTGGACGGCTAGGATTTGTTTGGCTGTACTCCAGATAGCTGCCACATGTCAAGGGAGTGGTTGGAAAGCTGGGAGCAAGGACAATGAAGTGGAAAGCCTCTTTTGTTCTTATTTGAGCACATGGGTTTGATTCAAGCCATTGGATCAAGATTCAAGGGTTATGATAAGTCCTAGGAAACTTCTAGAGTAGGATTAAAGTTGCTGGAATGGATTAAATTAGGAGGAATTAATTTAAGCATATGGATTTAATCACTTAAAAGGGTTTTCAAAGGTTTGTTGACCAGTTTGACTGGTCAACATTCAGTTTGACTGCCTAGGTGGCATGTGAGGAGTATTTTAAAAATATTGAAATGAGTTTGGTTAGGTAAGCTAGCTTGAGTCAAGCCAAATGAAGGTTTAAGCCTCTTAAAGGGGTTTGTTGACCATGTTGACCAGTCAACTGGTCAACCCAAGGTGAGGTGGCAACCAAAACTATTTGAGAAATTAATTAAAATAGCCTTGAGAGGGTTGGACAAAGATTTACAACCATTTGGAGTTTAATTCAAAGTGAAAGGGCTTAAAGGTCGATTTTGGTCAAGCTAGGTTGACTGGGTCAACCAGGTGGGTCCTAGATTTGGAAATGGTTCCAATCAATTCAAAATAACATTTTGAGTCTACTGAATGTGATCCCAGGGTCTAAGGAGGTCATTTGGTTCAAAACGCCTGTTCGGACCCTTAAAGGGTCATTTGGGTCAACTAGGTTGACTTAGTCAACCAAGTTGATCCAAAGGCCTGGGAATGGGTTCAACAAATTCAAAATGACATTTAGAGTCTATTGGGTGTGATTCCAAATCTTAAGGAAGTCATTTAGTTCAAAACACCCGTTTGAACCCTAAAAGGGCCTATTGGGTCAAACCTGTTGACTTGGTCAACCAGGTTGACCCAGGGGTTGGGAATTGGTTCAAAACATTTGAAATGACATTTGAAACTTGTTGAAGGTGGTTGCATTCAAATCGGAGTTCATTTGGTTGAAAATCAACATTTGAGCCCCATAGGGGTATTTTGGTCATTTTGACCCCTGGTCAACTGGAGGTCAAAATGGATCAACCAAAATGCAGTTTAAAGTTCAACACATCAAGATTAAAGGTCTGGAAGTGACTAGAGGCTTTGGTGAAGGCTCTAAGGTCAGAATCTTCAAAGTGATAGGTCTAGTGGCATAGGCTGTAAATATTTGAAGGTTTTACAGCCTTTGAGTTTCAATTAAGTTTTTGAGGTTAGAGACCTCGGAATGGGCTCAAATTTGGAGGGTTGCCTCCAGAGACATGTCCCATCAGTATGCAACTGACAGACTCTGAATCGGAGGTCATTTAACTGGGTTTCAAAGTGTTTGAAATTTCAACGGAAAAGGCCTTTAGGACAAAACCCTTGGACCTTGGATTTGGTTTGAATAGATCTTAAAACTAGAAATCTAGAAGGATCCTAGAGTCTAAGAAATTCCTAGAAGTTGGAGTCTAGAAGGAGTTTAAGATCTAGAGCAGCTCCTAAGGTCTAAACCCTAGAAGAATCCTAGCCTAGATCCTAGGGTCAAGATTCTAAGAGGAGGTCCTAGAATTTAAATTAATTTGAAAATTAAATTAATTTAGAATCAAGAGTAATCCAAGTGACCTCATACAAAAATGAGGTCAACAAATGGACCCCCAATATGTGTAAGAGAGCGAAGTTCTATTGCACATATTGGTGTTGACCGGGATTAAAGATCAAGTGTGGAATTTCAATCCTAAGGGAATGAAAAATTCATCCCTAAGAAATCAAGATTTAAATTAGGGTAGTGCCACGGAGGGCATGTCTACCACTAACCATTTAACTCAAATGTTAGGGTGGTGCCACAGAGGGCATGCTCCACCACTAACGGATACGAATTAGGATGGCGCAACGAAGGGCACGCTCCACCACTAATCGTTTTTAACTCAAATGTTAGGGTGGTGCCACAGAGGGCATGCTCCACCACTAACGGATACGAATTAGGATGGCGCCACGAAGGGCACGCTCCACCACTAATCGTTTTTAACTCAAATGTTAGGGTGGTGCCACAAAGGGCATGCTCCACCACTAACGGGTACGAATTAGGATGGCGCCACAAAGGGCACGCTCCACCACTAATCGTTTTTAACTCAAATGTTAGGGTGGTGCCACAGAGGGCATGCTCCACCACTAACGGGTACGAATTAGGATGGCGCCACAAAGGGCACGCTCCACCACTAATCGTTTTTAACTCAAATGTTAGGGTGGTGCCACAGAGGGCATGCTCCACCACTAACGGATACGAATTAGGATGGCGCCACAAAGGGCACGCTCCACCACTAATCGTTTTTAACTCAAATGTTAGGGTGGTGCCACAAAGGGCATGCTCCACCACTAACGGATACGAATTAGGATGGCGCCACGAAGGGCATGCTCCACCACTAATCGTTTTTAACTCAAATGTTAGGGTGGTGCCACAGAGGGCATGCTCCACCACTAACGGATACGAATTAGGATGGCGCCACGAAGGGCACGCTCCACCACTAATCGTTTTTAACTCAAATGTTAGGGTGGTGCCACAGAGGGCATGCTCCACCACTAACGGACGGTCTTGTGGAAAGAAAACTTGCTCTACACAAAGAACCGGGTCTGGATGATCATATGTGGAGGAAACTTGCTCCACACAGAGGATCGGGCTTAAATTGATCGTATGTAGAGGAAACTTGCTCTACACAGAGGATCGAGATTAAATTGATCGTATGTAGAGGAAACTTGCTCTACACAGAGGATCGAGTTTGAATTTCAAAATTTGAGATTTGAATGATTTGAATTTGAATTGATTTGATTTTTGAATTTTGAATATGTTTGAATTTGAAGTTTGATTTTGAATTAAGAAATTTCTTTAATCCAGAAAATTCGAAGACTTTTTATTGACTTTAAATTTGACACTCATCTGGCATGGTACTTCCTGAAGAGCCTCCCCAACATTTAAAAATATCAGGTGGCATTCTCCATGGTTGATCAGTTAATGTTTGAAATTTTCTCAAAGATCGTCTCAACGACAGGAGGACACTCTTAAGTTGGTTCAAATTCCTCCACCGATCTCTCGGTATGCTAAGATATGCATCCAAAGAACCTAGACCAAGTCTCCTCCTTGGAAGATTCTGAGTTGCTCTATCTTATCACGAGCTTCAACCAGTTAGACTTTGTACGATCCTGAGTTTTATTGAGCTTTAAAGATAAAGCTCTACAAGGCCTCGAATTCTTTAAATTGGAGTCGGGCACTCTGCTCAGTCGTGGTTTGATTTTAAACGGCAATTCCCAGCATTACAAAATACTCCTCTAGTAGGGTTTGATCTTGGACCCAGTATAGAGTGTAATTTTGTTGAAAAAAAGCTCTTAAAGGAAGCGAAGCCTATGTGTAAGGACTTACACACATTTCTCAAGAATATAATTTGAATTCTTTTCAGGAGTAGAAGATTCGATCTTTCTATTAAGAAATTTTCTCTAACTATTTGGACCCTGTCGGAACGACATATGGGAACAAATTTAGAAGTGCAGAGAAAAGTAGAGTCGACTCCGATTAATCTGAAAGGATTTAAGGATTTAGGTTTTGTTGACCCAGACCAAGTTTCGTATAAACTAAACTGGGGTCTCCCTTAAATAAATTTTGAATTAAAATTAACTTCAAAGAGTTTAAGTTGAAAGTAGAAATTTGATCTTTTCAATTTTCTTGCACGACTTTCTTCCATATGATAGATAATTCATGCATGTTGAAGAATCTGAATTCAGGATTTTCAAAGTCAAGTATTTAAAGTTGATTGGATATTTTGATATTTAAGGATTTAAAGGAAGGAAGCCATCTTACTCTTCTTCTTCTTTTTTTCTGATGGCGCATATTGCGCATCTTTTGACTTTCGGTGCACTTCGTGCACTTCTTAATTTTTTAACGCATTTGCGCATTTCTTGATTTTGACTGAATTCGAGAAGAGGCTCCACTTTCTTTAAATACCTTAAATTGATTGATCTTTTTTTTTATTTTGAATGATGGGATTATATCTCAAGTATTAGAGAAGAAAATTCATTCTCTTATACAAGGAAGAATAATCCTCAAAGCACACTCAATCTTTTTGACAAGAATGTCGACTTGACTAGGGAAATCTTTGAATAGATTCAAAGCATGCCTAAATCTCCTATTAAGATAGAAGATTGCTAGAAGCTTGATAACATTTTCATTTCTGAATTCAACTTAAATTTGAGATAGATTTTAATTCAAAGGTTAAATCAATCCACAGAAGCGGTGGGAGGGAGGGGTATTCAAACATTTGATGGAATCAACTACAACTCTCTCCAGCTTAAGACTTAAGGTAGAGGTAAATTTCTATTAGAAAGGTTAATCAACTATCTTGAAAATCAAGATTTAGTACACTTGAGAAATTGAAAGCTTTTTCCTTAATGGTTGCAAGTCTAGGTGGCAAGACCCTTGTCAACATGGAATTGAATTCCTACAATCTCTTTGAAAAGAGAGACTATTATAGGATCTGCAACATCCCTAGAAAGCACGACATCATTATAATCAAAAGATTAATCGCGATAGGACCCCGTTAAAGTTATATTTCAACGGTATCACTATCTGACACAATCTTAGATTATTCCCTCTCTCAAATTACCACTAAACTAGTAGTTAAGAGAGTGGCACCTCGAGTGGTTTCTACTCCTCCTCCTCTGCAGATGATGTAGTGGTACATGTATAGTAACGTGCCCTAACATCTTCTAGTAGAGTGGACGGATCATAACCTTCAGTTGGGGGCCTATGGCCTATTGCTGGTGATTGCTCAATCCTTTCTTGCTCGAGTCTTTCTGTGTAGTAGTCAAGCAGGTGTATTGAAGATCGCACTCTCGTATCTACAACCTCCCTCCTTTGTGCAAGGAGAGGGTACGTAGAAGGAGCAACGAACTCTCGATTGGCCTCGAAGTCGGTCTTCTCTAAGGCTTCCAATTCAACAGTCTTTCTAGCCTTAAGATTCCTTTTCCTGGCTCTTCGAAGGTAATTCTTCATCTTGTTCCTACCGACGACAGGGGTGCTAGAATTTGATCCGATCTCAGATTGAGATGGTAACTCTTTTGTCATTATTGACTTCTGGTTTTGATCCTCATGAGTAGAGAGTACAGTGGGTACAGGGGCGACAACAACCTCCATCTTAGAGATGCGGCAGTCATCTCCTGACCCTAAAGTAACTTCTACTAAGGGGAAACTTCCTTGACTACAAGTGGACAGATCTAAGATTCTTTCTCCATTAACTGAAATCTCGAGGTTTTGAAATTCCATCTCGTATTGAATTAAATTGACATTAAGAATTTCTTCTACAGGCACATCTCTATTCAGTGAGAAGACGAGTTTCCCAGCCATTTGAGTGTTCGATTTCCTGGAATTAAAAGAAGGTGATTTGAATTAGTGATTTAAAATCCCAGCCATTTTTTGTTTTGATTAAAAAAAAATTTAATAATATATATAGTTTTGAAAATATTTAATTTTCTTTGAGATTATTAAATTTTGAATTTTAAAATTGAATACGTCATTATGAACGGTATATCGCCTTGGGAGGCGATCATATCATTCCCTAATGGGTTCAAATTTTAGAATTTTAAATTTATCTGAATTATTATAATCAGACTCAAGGGGAAACCACATATGATCTCAAAAGATCATAATGAAATTCAATCGATTGTCTGACTATGATAATTCGGATAGAAGATCATTAATATCCTAATCAAAACTACAATAATAATTGATATATCTATCCGAAGAAAGAAGGTATCAATTATTATTGATCGTTCGAAAATGACGATAATGATCGTTGTATTTGATTTTCCCAAAGAAAATTAATTGAGGTTTTGAAAAAGTTAATTTTGAAAATCAATTCTGGGTTTCTAAATCTCCTACGAGCGCAAGCCCTCGTAGTTAATTACATCGTAGGAAATCAGAATTTCCTACGAAAACTCTCGATTAAAATAGCGGTGTAAATTTTATTTAAGAATTTCAAGGATTGATATCAAAGGGGAAAATGGTAGGAATTTCAAATGGGATTGGTTCAAGATTGAAGACTTATTTTCGGGGTCAAAGGAAGAGGAGTAGGGAGTGTTTTTAAGATTCTGAATTACTTCATAAAACACTCCAATCTATCTTAAGTATTGGGCTTAAATTTGATTGAAAGAGATTTAATATTTAAGTGATCAATTTTATTAGAAATTTGGGATTCGATTCCCGAAAATTGAGGTCTTATGGCCCGAGCCAGCCTCAGAACCTAAGTCTAAATTGGGTACTAAAAAGTAACCCGAACCTAGCTAGTGCAATATGAATCTGGTCTTATCCCGGCCTGGATTGGGGAGCCAGCTAAACCACCTAAGCGATTTAAAATTATGAGTCCGGTCAATTTATGTAGAGTGGTCGGGACGTTATTTAAGAAAGGTATTTGAGAACGGGACCGACATCTAGAGCAGATCCTAAATGGTCCCTTAAACTTATGTTGGGTTTGATGCCTAAGCAAATGCAATTAAAGATTTAAAGGTTTTTAAATTAGTTGCTAATATGATGCATGCTAATTGACTCGATTAAAAGATTGAATTTAAATGAATGCTATGAAATGAGGACTCCCGGCGGTCCCGGGATTATTTCATAAATTCGTTAGAATTTCTATGTGAGCCTAAATATTTTTAATTTGATTTAAGTAGAAAAAATTTTATTAAGTCCTTAAGAGCCTACGATCAAATTCCAGGTCAAATCAAAATCGACATGCAGGTAAGAAAACTGGAAAAGCAGGTATCTCTAATGCACAATCAATTTAAATAAATCAATCAAATTAAATATATCAAATTGAATGTCCGTAGGCAAGTGCCTCTTATTATTACATCTCAAAAATTACAAGGAATTAAAGTGGCCGGGCACCACTGACTACAACCCGGATTTCTAATCCTAAATCAAATGGTTTTGAGACTTGGGATTCTTCTCGTTGTCCAATCCTTCATCTTCTCACAAACATCTTGATTCGTCGGTTCAGGATATCCAAATGGAAAGAAACTCCCCCTTGATCGAGGTGTTATCTTTCCTCTTTGGATATTTGCAAAGTATCCTAATTTGAATTCCAAATGGAAGAAGACTCTCCCCTTTAGGGATGTCTTCACCTCTTTGGAATTCAAATTGGATATTTATATTCCAATCTCAAACCATTTTAAATAAATACAACCTCAATCAAATTTACATCTCAAATTTAAAACAAAAATCTAGACTCGATCCTGCAAGGTTATCCTAATAATCAACAGTTATATCTATAGTCCCAAGCAATTAATATTCAATCTCAAGCAGTTAATATTCAAAATCTAAATGCTCAATCAATTACAACATAAAATGCAATAAATAAATAAACAATCACATCAATCCTAGGCTAGCAAACAGCATGCAGTGAAAACTCAAAAATTCGGCACACAGCTGCAAAAAGTAAAACACCGGCCTATCCTAAAACTAGAGTCGGTGATCCTAACAAACCATCTAAAGTGTGTGAGGTAGGTCGTGTGGTTTTGATGTATCCTAATTAGGATTATTAGTTAAAGTTATCTAAAGTTTTATTGGTTGGAAGGTTTAAGGGATTTAAGTTTGAATTCAAATATTAATGGTTTAAGATTAATTTTAAGATTTATTTAATTATTTGTTGGATATCACCTTTGTTTCACACCGAGGCCGTGAAGTTTATTTCACCTTCCTTGGGGCTAAGTTAATAGCCTCGTAGGCCTGGGTTACCCAGTGGTACCCGGTATAATTAAGTATTTTAGATTGATCGAAGCTTAAGAATTAATGAATTTTATAAGGAATGTTTGGTTGCTGATTTTTAAGATTGACTTATTTAAATTTGCCATTAATTGATTCGTGGCGTTGTGCCACCAGGCTCGAGGAACCAGCCTCCTTAGGACACGTAGCCCCGCAGCCCGGAGTAGTCCAGCCGATAAACCAAATTAATGTAGTTAAATTAGAAGTTTTAAAAGGTTAGATAATTAATAATTAATCTATTTTTAAGGTTTAACACCCCTTGGAATCCATTCGTGGCGTTGTGCCACCAGGCTCGAGGAACCAGCCTCCTTAGGCACTTAGCCCCGCAGCCCGGAGTAGTCCAGCCAATAAACTTCATCTTTAGGATGGTTGTTGTGTTTTAAAAGGTTTGTTGAGTGTTTTAAACATTAAGTTAACATTTTCTGGAATTTTAGAGCAATTTTGAATTTTATGAATTTTCGGAATATTTTAATCATTTAATTAAGGGGTTGAAAATTGACTTTTTAATTAAGGTTAAATTCTGAAATTTTTGTATTTTATTAAAATACTAGACCTTACTACGATCAGTTAGAAGGTAAGTACGTTAAAATCGGATTTTTCTACATTTTATTACAAAGGTTTGAAGTTTTGAACTAGATTTGAACTATGATTTGACCAATTTGTTGACTTTTTGAAATATTACAAATTTCTGCAATTTGATATTTTTAATAAATATTAGACCTTATTAGGAGTTGAATGCAAGTAAGTTTGTTCAATTTTGATTTTTTTAGAATTAGTTATGAAGGTTCAAAGTTTTGACTACTTAATGAATTTTAAAATTACTTAACTAGAAAGCCCTTTTGTGATTTTGCTCCAAATGAGCTCCTAACTCCTTGAAATCAGCTCCAAAGGTCAGGAATGACCTAAGGAGAGATTTCCAAGTGTTTAGGACATTTTTGGAATTTTTAATATTTTTTAATTAATTATATTAATTAAATATTCAATTTTACTTAAAATTAAATTAAGGTTTAATTTTCTGTCAAATCAAAGGGATTTTAATTTTCATTGGTTAAGGGTTTAAAACTGGTCAATTAGAGGGGTTAAACATAATTTTTGGATTTAAAATGGATTTATTACATTATCCGGAAGGTTTTAAGGCTCAATTAAGGGTTTAAACTTAATTAAGTTAATTAAGAGGCTTAATGAATTCAAAAATCAGTAAGAAAATTCCCTAAACTAAAACTTAGTGACATTCTCAGCCTTAGGGAATTTTCTTACTGATTTTTGAATTCATTAAGCCTCTTAATTAACTTAATTAAGTTTAAACCCTTAATTGAGCCTTAAAACCTTCCGGATAATGTAATAAATCCATTTTAAATCCAAAAATTATGTTTAACCCCTCTAATTGACCAGTTTTAAACCCTTAACCAATGAAAATTAAAATCCCTTTGATTTGACAGAAAATTAAACCTTAATTTAATTTTAAGTAAAATTGAATATTTAATTAATATAATTAATTAAAAAATATTAAAAATTCCAAAAATGTCCTAAACACTTGGAAATCTCTCCTTAGGTCATTCCTGACCTTTGGAGCTGATTTCAAGGAGTTAGGAGCTCATTTGGAGCAAAATCACAAAAGGGCTTTCTAGTTAAGTAATTTTAAAATTCATTAAGTAGTCAAAACTTTGAACCTTCATAACTAATTCTAAAAAAATCAAAATTGAACAAACTTACTTGCATTCAACTCCTAATAAGGTCTAATATTTATTAAAAATATCAAATTGCAGAAATTTGTAATATTTCAAAAAGTCAACAAATTGGTCAAATCATAGTTCAAATCTAGTTCAAAACTTCAAACCTTTGTAATAAAATGTAGAAAAATCCGATTTTAACGTACTTACCTTCTAACTGATCGTAGTAAGGTCTAGTATTTTAATAAAATACAAACATTTCAGAATTTAACCTTAATTAAAAAGTCAATTTTCAACCCCTTAATTAAATGATTAAAATATTCCGAAAATTCATAAAATTCAAAATTGCTCTAAAATTCCAGAAAATGTTAACTTAATGTTTAAAACACTCAACAAACCTTTTAAAACACAACAACCATCCTAAAGATGAAGTTTATTGGCTGGACTACTCCGGGCTGCGGGCTAAGTGTCCTAAGGAGGCTGGTTCCTCGAGCCTGGTGGCACAACGCCACGAATGGATTCCAAGGGGTGTTAAACCTTAAAAATAGATTAATTATTAATTATCTAACCTTTTAAAACTTCTAATTTAACTACATTAATTTGGTTTATCGGCTGGACTACTCCGGGCTGCGGGGCTACGTGTCCTAAGGAGGCTGGTTCCTCGAGCCTGGTGGCACAACGCCACGAATCAATTAATGGCAAATTTAAATAAGTCAATCTTAAAAATCAGCAACCAAACATTCCTTATAAAATTCATTAATTCTTAAGCTTCGATCAATCTAAAATACTTAATTATACCGGGTACCACTGGGTAACCCAGGCCTACGAGGCTATTAACTTAGCCCCAAGGAAGGTGAAATAAACTTCACGGCCTCGGTGTGAAACAAAGGTGATATCCAACAAATAATTAAATAAATCTTAAAATTAATCTTAAACCATTAATATTTGAATTCAAACTTAAATCCCTTAAACCTTCCAACCAATCAAACTTTAGATAACTTTAACTAATAATCCTAATTAGGATACATCAAAACCACACGACCTACCTCACACACTTTAGATGGTTTGTTAGGATCACCGACTCTAGTTTTAGGATAGGCCGGTGTTTTACTTTTTGCAGCTGTGTGCCGAATTTTTGAGTTTTCACTGCATGCTGTTTGCTAGCCTAGGATTGATGTGATTGTTTATTTATTTATTGCATTTTATGTTGTAATTGATTGAGCATTTAGATTTTGAATATTAACTGCTTGAGATTGAATATTAATTGCTTGGGACTATAGATATAACTGTTGATTATTAGGATAACCTTGCAGGATCGAGTCTAGATTTTTGTTTTAAATTTGAGATGTAAATTTGATTGAGGTTGTATTTATTTAAAATGGTTTGAGATTGGGATATAAATATCCAATTTGAATTCCAAAGAGGTGAAGACATCCCTAAAGGGGAGAGTCTTCTTCCATTTGGAATTCAAATTAGGATACTTTGCAAATATCCAAAGAGGAAAGATAACACCTCGATCAAGGGGGAGTTTCTTTCCATTTGGATATCCTGAACCGACGAATCAAGATGTTTGTGAGAAGATGAAGGATTGGACAACGAGAAGAATCCCAAGTCTCAAAACCATTTGATTTAGGATTAGAAATCCGGGTTGTAGTCAGTGGTGCCCGGCCACTTTAATTCCTTGTAATTTTTGAGATGTAATAATAAGAGGCACTTGCCTACGGACATTCAATTTGATATATTTAATTTGATTGATTTATTTAAATTGATTGTGCATTAGAGATACCTGCTTTTCCAGTTTTCTTACCTGCATGTCGATTTTGATTTGACCTGGAATTTGATCGTAGGCTCTTAAGGACTTAATAAAATTTTTTCTACTTAAATCAAATTAAAAATATTTAGGCTCACATAGAAATTCTAACGAATTTATGAAATAATCCCGGGACCGCCGGGAGTCCTCATTTCATAGCATTCATTTAAATTCAATCTTTTAATCGAGTCAATTAGCATGCATCATATTAGCAACTAATTTAAAAACCTTTAAATCTTTAATTGCATTTGCTTAGGCATCAAACCCAACATAAGTTTAAGGGACCATTTAGGATCTGCTCTAGATGTCGGTCCCGTTCTCAAATACCTTTCTTAAATAACGTCCCGACCACTCTACATAAATTGACCGGACTCATAATTTTAAATCGCTTAGGTGGTTTAGCTGGCTCCCCAATCCAGGCCGGGATAAGACCAGATTCATATTGCACTAGCTAGGTTCGGGTTACTTTTTAGTACCCAATTTAGACTTAGGTTCTGAGGCTGGCTCGGGCCATAAGACCTCAATTTTCGGGAATCGAATCCCAAATTTCTAATAAAATTGATCACTTAAATATTAAATCTCTTTCAATCAAATTTAAGCCCAATACTTAAGATAGATTGGAGTGTTTTATGAAGTAATTCAGAATCTTAAAAACACTCCCTACTCCTCTTCCTTTGACCCCGAAAATAAGTCTTCAATCTTGAACCAATCCCATTTGAAATTCCTACCATTTTCCCCTTTGATATCAATCCTTGAAATTCTTAAATAAAATTTACACCGCTATTTTAATCGAGAGTTTTCGTAGGAAATTCCGATTTCCTACGATGTAATTAACTACGAGGGCTTGCGCTCGTAGGAGATTTAGAAACCCAGAATTGATTTTCAAAATTAACTTTTTCAAAACCTCAATTAATTTTCTTTGGGAAAATCAAATACAACGATCATTATCGTCATTTTCGAACGATCAATAATAATTGATACCTTCTTTCTTCGGATAGATATATCAATTATTATTGTAGTTTTGATTAGGATATTAATGATCTTCTATCTGAATTATCATAGTCAGACAATCGATTGAATTTCATTATGATCTTTTGAGATCATATGTGGTTTCCCCTTGAGTCTGATTATAATAATTCAGATAAATTTAAAATTCTAAAATTTGAACCCATTAGGGAATGATATGATCGCCTCCCAAGGCGATATACCGTTCATAATGACGTATTCAATTTTAAAATTCAAAATTTAATAATCTCAAAGAAAATTAAATATTTTCAAAACTATATATATTATTAAATTTTTTTTTAATCAAAACAAAAAATGGCGACTCCGCTGGGGAAAATCTCTCTTTTCATCTTTAATAGCGGTTTGAATTTTATTGAATCGGTAGTCTTAACTACCTTTCTCTCCGTTGGTCCCTCTACCCATTTCTCCCTTGGGTGAGTGTGGTCAACTCAATTAAAACATGTGAAACGAGAGGTGAGTGTAGGAAACCTCCCTTTAAATCGAGCTTTGACATTTTGCCTCCAAGTTATTTGGTAGAGCGAAAGAGTCAAGCCGAATCCTTTTGTAAATGTTGCAAACTTGCATGCGAATAAATAACTAGCGTGCTAAGTTTCACAATTTACAGAAGACCCTTCAATTTCAAAATCAAAATTTCAATCCTTTAAGCAAAATTCAATCACTTTCAAATCTCAATCAATCCATGTATTCTATCATTATATATGAAATTATAACTCCTATAATTTGGTATGTGTGATAGAATACAAACTTCTAGTCCAAATTTGATTCTAGAGTTTGAATCTTTTTGGCAAAGTCAAGCTTTGACATTTCACTCTCGAACAGTTCGTCGGGGTGAAAGAGTCGGGTCGACTTTTAAGAATCTCCCCCTCTCTAAATTTTTGTTAACCTTTATGTTGAACGCGAGTTCAATATATTGAGTTTCAAAATAAAGAGGGATGATGCCAGATTTTCAAACTCTTAAATTCTTTCTAGAATTCTCTAACTTCAATCTTCATTGCCATATATTTCATACAAATACCCTTTGTAATTTAACATAAGCAATACAAATTCAAATCCTTGATCAAACCTGGATTTTGACATTTCACTCTAAGCTAGTCAGTGTAGTGAAAGAGTCAAATCAAGGTCTCTAGATTTTTCCCTAATCTTTGTTAACCATTTTGTTGAAAATAAAAATCAACATATTGAGTTTCAAAAGTGAAGGAAAATCTTTCAAACCTACTTCAACTGTTGTTGCCACGTGTCCTCTACAACATTCTGTTGTAATTAAACACATGTAACACAAATTCAAAATTCTCCAATCAAGTCTGGGCTCTAACATTTCACCCCCAATTTACTTGGTGGGATAAAAGAGTTGAGCCTAGTTCCTCGGATCTTCAAGTTACTTTTGTAAACCTGCACATTCAAATAAAAAATAATGTGTTGAGTTTCAAAGTTTGAAGAAGATCTGTCCAATTTCAACCTCAAATTTAAATTCAATCTTAAGTTCAAATCCACATTTAACTTTAAGTTCGAGTTCAATCTCGACTTTAAACTCAAGTTTGATTTCAACGTTAAATCCAACCTCGAATTTGATTTTACAATCCAAATCAAAATTTTGACATTTTATTTTACAATCCTGGAATTAAAAGAAGGTGATTGAGAAGACGAGTTTCCCAGCCTCATTCTCACCCTAGCTCTCTCTCTCCAACCAGAGCTTTTGAACTCCAATCTCCAGTCCATTTCAAATCCCTATGGCCTTCTCCACACGGCTATAGTCGAATCCCACCGTTAGAAGTTCGCCGGCGGCAAGCTTCCCGGCAAACCGAGGTGATTTCCGTTCAAAGGCTCATAGGGATCGATCCATGCGTTTTCGAGCCAAGGTTTCTTCTACAAAAAGGAGCGTGGACAGCCTACAAATGCAACAAATCTCTAAACGGTTCAATCCGTCCATTAACGGAGGTATAAATCGAAACCCTAGATTAAACACTTAGTATTAAATAACTTTCTAATAAGTACGTTTTGAGTATTGAAATTAATTCCCCAAGATTTATGTTCATAATCTATATTTAAGTTTAAAATTTTAAGATTTTTTATTGATCCGATCGCCTGAACGAGTCGAAAAACCAATCCTAGGGTGTTTTCGTAGTCTAGCCCAGGCGTACGTTTTCTGGACCGTTGATCGCTTGATCAACGGTCCAGATCGCGCCATTCCGCGGTTCATTCCAACCATGTATCCAATTCGCTGCCTAGTTTTCTGTTCGGCGAAATCCAGGCCCTTGATCCAGACCGCGGGATCAAGATCTCGCCGTCTGATCCTTCTCCACGTGATCAGATCGCGTGATCTCATCTGAACCGTTGGTTCATTTCCACGGAAGATCGAGCGGTCACCGCACCCTGCTGACTGGATTAAGTGATGCCGCGTGGACCCCACTTGACCGCCGCCGCGCGGTTTTGAACCCAAGAACCTCGTTCCGCCACGTGTCCCGCTTGACAGCCGCCATTTGCATGAGCCAACCAGCGGCTGCCGCGTGGCCACTCAGCCGCCAAAATCGGTTTTGATTTATTTTAATTATTTAATTAACATAAACTTCAAAAAATCATTAAAAAATCAAATAAAATCAGAAAAATTAATATTTTATATTAAAATGTTCAGAAATTTAAATCCTTTAATTTAAAATTATGATTATTTCAAAATATTAAATATATTTTAGATAATTATTAAACATTTAATTTTAAGTATTTCATTAATATTTAATTAGATATTAAGTTAAATATTTTTCTAATTAACATAATGTTTAAATCATTTTCTCATAATTCAAAATTTCTAGAAAAACTATTAAGACCCAATTTAATTTGATTTTTTTTTTAAATTATTTAAGTATTTAATTAATTTTGAATTAATTTAATTGCATTAATTAACCTTAAACTTTAAAAATTCAAATTAAATTCACTTTAAATCAGAAATATTTGAGTAATTTATCAAAATTTTGAAATTCTAAATACTCTAATTTAGGGTTAATTTTAAGATTTAAGTATTAATTTATTTTAAATAATTTGAATTATTAAATATTATCTTTAATATTTAATTAGTATTTAATTAAATATTATATTAAATATTTTGAAAATTAAAATTTATTTTGGAATTAATTTGAAAATTCCGTGGGGCTCTCAAAACTTCAAAATTATTTTTCATAATATTTTTAATTATCTTTATTTTAAAATATATATACTTATATACATATATTTATATATTTTAAAATCTACTTTAAAACTATATATATACTTAAATCCTTAAGCATTTGAGAGATCCCTTTGGAATCTTAAGTATGGGTTGAATATGTGAATGAAATTTATGGGGAATTGATTAGTGAGTAGTTACATGTTAATTATTCACTAATCATATCATTAGCCATCTTAACTAATGTTATTTCTTGCATGTTTAAGGTGCACACACCACCTAGCCTAGGTTCTCCTAGATTTAAGGACTTACTTGCTTGCTATTGTGTATTGATCCTATGTTTAGTCAAGGGTTAGTTAAAACTTTGATTTAAACCTATTTAAACTTAGTGTCATTAAGAACAAAAATTAAGGACTTTGATTAGAGAACTTAGAAATTTCATTGTGATTAGGATACACCTCATTTGAACTTGAAATTTGAACCACTTGAACTTAGTGACATTCTCAACCTTAGGGAATTTTCTTACTGATTTTTGAATTCATTAAGCTTCTTAAGTAACTTAATCAAAATTAAGCCTTAATTAAGCATTAAAACCTTCCAGAAAATGTAATAAATCCATTTTAAATCCAAAAATTATGTTTAACCCCTCTAATTGACCAGTTTTAAACCCTTAACCAATGAAAATTAAAATCCCTTTGATTTGACAGCAAATTAAACCTTAATTTAATTTTAAGTAAAATTGAATATTTAATTAATATAATTAATTAAAAAATATTAAAAATTCCAAAAATGTCCTAAACACTTGGAAATCTCTCCTTAGGTCATTCCTGACCTTTGGAGCTGATTTCAAGGAGTTAGGAGCTCATTTGGAGCAAAATCACAAAAGGGCTTTCTAGTTAAGTAATTTTAAAATTCATTAAGTAGTCAAAACTTTGAACCTTCATAACTAATTCTAAAAAAATCAAAATTGAACAAACTTACTTGCATTCAACTCCTAATAAGGTCTAATATTTATTAAAAATATCAAATTGCAGAAATTTGTAATATTTCAAAAAGTCAACAAATTGGTCAAATCATAGTTCAAATCTAGTTCAAAACTTCAAACCTTTGTAATAAAATGTAGAAAAATCCGATTTTAACGTACTTACCTTCTAACTGATCGTAGTAAGGTCTAGTATTTTAATAAAATACAAACATTTCAGAATTTAACCTTAATTAAAAAGTCAATTTTCAACCCCTTAATTAAATGATTAAAATATTCCGAAAATTCATAAAATTCAAAATTGCTCTAAAACTCCAGAATATCTTAACTTGATGTTTAAGGCACTCAACAAACCTTTTAAAACACAACAACCATCCTAAAGATGAAGTTTATTGGCTGGACTACTCCGGGCTGCGGGGCTAAGTGTCCTAAGGAGGCTGGTTCCTCGAGCCTGGTGGCACAACGCCACGAATGGATTCCAAGGGGTGTTAAACCTTAAAAATAGATTAATTATTAATTATCTAACCTTTTAAAACCTTTAAATTAACTACATTAATTTGGTTTATCGGCTGGACTACTCCGGGCTGCGGGGCTACGTGTCCTAAGGAGGCTGGTTCCTCGAGCCTGGTGGCACAACGCCACGAATCGATTAATGGAAAACCTAAATTAATCAATTTTAAAATTCAGCAACCAAACATTTCTTATAAAATTCATTAATTCTTAAGCCTTAATCAACTTAAGCCACTTAATTATACCGGGTACCACTGGGTAACCCAGGCCTACGAGGCTATTAACTTAGCCCTAAGGAAGGTGAAATAAACTTCACGGCCTCGGTGTGAAACAAAGGTGATATCCAACAAATAATTAAATAAATCTTAAAATTAATCTTAAGCCATTAATACTTGAATTCAAACTTAAATCCTTTAAACCTTCCAACCAATCGAATTTTAGACAACTTTAACTAATAATCCTAATTAGGACACATCAAAACTACACGACCTACCTCACACACTTTAGATGGTTTGCTAGGATCACCGACTCTAGTTTTAGGATAGGCCGGTGTTTTACTTTCTGCAGTTGTGTGCCGAGTTTTCGAGCTTTCACTGCATGCTGTTTGCTAGCCTAGGATTGATGTGATTGTTTATTTATTTATTGCATTTATGTTGTAATTAATTGAGCATTTAAATGTTGAATATTAACTGCTTGAGATTGAATATTAACTGCTTGAGATTGAATATTAACTGCTTGAGATTGAATATTAATTGCTTGGGACTATAGATATAATTGTTGATTATTAGGATAACCTTGCAGGATCGAGTCTAGATTTTTGTTTTAAATTTGAGATGTAAATTTGATTAAGGTTGTATTTATTTAAAATGGTTTGAGATTGGGATATAGATATACAATTTGAATTCCAAAGAGGTGAAGACATCCCTAAAGGGGAGAGTCTTCTTCCATTTGGAATTCAAATTAGGATACTTTGCAAATATCCAAAGAGGAAAGATAACACCTCGATCAAGGGGGAGTTTCTTTCCATTTGGATATCCTGAACCGACGAATCAAGATGTTTGTGAGAAGATGAAGGATCGGACAACGAGAAGAATCCCAAGTCTCAAAACCATTTGATTTAGGATTAGAAATCCGGGTTGTAGTCAGTGGTGCCCGGCCACTTTAATTCCTTGTAATTTTTGAGATGTAATAATGAGTGGCACTTGCCATACGGACATTCAATTTGATATATTTAATTTGATTGATTTATTTAAATTGATTGTGCATTAGAGATACCTGATTTTCTAGTCTTCTTACCTGCATGTCGATTTTGATTTGACCTGGAATTTGATCGTAGGCTCTTAAGGACTTAATAAAAATTTTTCTACTTAAATCAAATTAAAAATATTTAGGCTCATATAGAAATTCTAACGAATTTAAGAAATAATCCCGGGACCGCCGGGAGTCCTCATTTCATAGCATTCATTCAAATTCAATATTTTAATCGAGTCGATTAGCATGCATCATATTAGCAACTAATTTAAAAATCTTTAAATTCTTAATTGCATTTGCTTAGGCATCAAACCCAACATACGTTTAAGGGACCATTTAGGATCTGCTCTAGATGTCGGTCCCGTTCTCAAATACCTTTCTTAAATAATGTCCCGACCATTCTACATAAATTGACCGGACTCATATTTTAAAATCGTTTAGGTGGTTTAGCTGGCTCCCCAATCCAGGCCGGGGTAAGACCAGATTCGCATTGCACTAGCTAGGTTCGGGTCACTTTTTAGTACCCAATTTAGATTTAGGTTCTGAGGCTGGCTCGGGCTATAAGACCTCAACCTCCGGGAATTGAATCCTAACTTTCTAATAAAACTGATCACTTAAATATTAAATCTCTTTCAATCAAAGTTAAGCCCAACACTTAAGATAGATTGGAGTGTTTTCTGAAGTAATTCAGAATCTTAAAAACACTCCCTACTTCTCTTCATTTGACCTCGAAAATAAGTCTTCAATTTTGAACCAATCCCATTTGAAATTCCTACCATTTTCTCCTTTGATATCAATCCTTGAAATTCTTAAATAAAATTCACACCGCTATTTTAATCGAGAGTTTTCGTAGGAAACTTCTATTTCCTACGATGTAATTAACTACGAGGGCTTGCGCTCGTAGGAGATTTAGTAACCCAGAATTGATTTTCAAAATTAACTTTTTCAGAACCCTTAATTAATTATCTTTGGGGAAATTTAAAACTTTGAAATTCGAACCCATTAGGGAACGATATGTTCGTCTTTCGAGGCGATATATTGTTCATAATAGAGTGTTCAATTTCAAAATTCCAAAATTAAATATTTCTCAAAGAAAATTAAATATTTTTCAAAACTATATATACTTAAATAAATTATTTTTAATCAAAACAAGTCCATGCGGCTTCGAGCTAGATCTGGAGGTCAGACGGGAGAGGGAGGCGTCGAGTTTGGACCAGGAGACGGGATCGGACGGAGGTGGGTCGTCGAGACGGTTCGCCGAAGGGTTCCGACCCAACCTGGGGTCGGACAGGCTTCGTCCTTGCTCGGAGCTCGCTAACTGGAGCGAGAGCAAGGGTCTCGGGTTCGGTCTTCCCTGGCTCACGCCAAAGTGGGAGAAGGAGAGAGTCCCGAGAGACTGAGAGAGAGAGCGGGTTCGGGGTCGGTTAGGGCTCGGGCTCCTCTTTGCTTCTTGGCATGGGCTTCCCTTGCTCCGAACGGAAAGGGAGAGGACCACTGGGCTGGGGTCGTGCGAGCGGAGACGAGCCAGAGCGAGAGAGCGGGATCCCTCCGCTTCTTGCTTCTGCGAACCAACCAGAACAGAGAGGGAGAGGGAGGAGTGAAATCCCGAGAGAAAGAGAGCCGCCCGTTAGCACTCTTCCTTTTTTTTTTTTTTTTGTATTCACTCTCTATACCCAAACATCGAAGCTTCGCCTCTGCCCGAGGCCTGCTCCCGTCTCAGCGAATCGTCTGAGACGAGAGATTTGGGCTGAAATGAGGATCCCGTTAAATCATAGCCGTCGATAGAATTACTAGATTTAGGGAACAAATTCAAATTAAGCCAAAAGTGGATTGGAATTTATTTGAATTAAATTGAGTTGATTTGAATCAGATTTGGGCTCAAACCAAGCTCAATTTCAGGCCCAAATGGGGTCAGTTTGGGCTCGAGGCGGTTCGACTTAATCATGTCGATGAAATTACACCCAAATCAATATTAATTTGAATCAAATTAAACTTGATGCAATTAAAATAAATTAAATTGAGTGCAATCGAGTCTAATTGAAATCAATTTGGATCGATTCAAGTTCGAATTGAGCTCGACGAGGTCTAATTAAGCCGATCGAAGGTGCTCGAGAGTGCCTGAGCGAAAATCGAGGTCAACATAGAGAAAATAACTTCGCTATTATGATTACAAAAAATAACTTTTCACCGCACAAATTTAAAAAAATAATAATGAAAAAAAGTAATACCCGAACTAAATTTTAGTAGCCGCCTCAAAAGCAAAGCAGCCAATAGTTTTTACAAAGTCTGTAAGTGGAATCAGTTCAAACTAAATTTTCTAAAAATTGTTTTAATTTCTAATAAAAATATCCACGTCCACATATGAATCCTTAATTAGTCCATATTTCTATGCATTCTAGGAGAAACTTTTACAGGAGATAATTCTTAGACTTGGATAATCATAGAACTTTCGCGGTCATTTGGAACCTCAAGTGTCTAGTATCAGATTTTACTTATCCAGACTTCCACTCCATCTTTCTAGCTGACCCTCTCGACATTTCTCCAACTAGGAGAACCATTAGGGGTGTCAATGTTTGACACGATTCGAATCCGGTCCGAAAATTTCAGGTTATGAT
This sequence comes from Dendrobium huoshanense, assembly GCA_016618105.1. Taxonomy (NCBI): domain Eukaryota; kingdom Viridiplantae; phylum Streptophyta; class Magnoliopsida; order Asparagales; family Orchidaceae; genus Dendrobium; species Dendrobium huoshanense. The sequence goes on along the minus strand of CM028360.1, from coordinate 54,972,895 downwards.
CAATCTGTTTGTGAAATGGTTTGGGTTTGGGTTCAACAAATCGATCCGTTTTAAAAATCGGGTCGGGTTTGGGTTGACCCAAAAACTCGAGAATGACCCGAAATCCCGCAGCTGACCGTGCATGCCCGCATCGCCTAAGTCGCATGCCTATGTCTGCCCGAGTAGCCCGCCCCGCAAATCTGCCCGTGTTGCCTGACCGCTCTTGCCCAAGTCTCACACCTGCGTGTCTGCCGGCATCGCGCCATCGCCCACCAGCGTCACCACTCGCCCGTCCGCACATCTCTTCGAAAGTAACTGTCCCGTCGTTGCCTTACGGGTCTAGTCAGGTTGACCCAAACCTGAAGCGAGTCGGGTTCGAGTAAGAAAAACTGACCCGTTTGCAAAAACGGGTTGAATTTCTGGTTAACACGAATAATGACAGGTCAGTTCAGAGTTTGATCTGAACTCGATCCATGACCTGATTTTGACACTCCTAAGGACGATCATATTGACCACTTTCACTTGTTTAGTTTCCAACAGTATAGCTAGGTGGCAACTATCACCGCTAATATCCATCGCCACCTGTTAATAACCTGAGCAATTATTATGAATATGCATGGTAAAAGCTGTGTGCACCATAATTGTTTTTTTACTGCGCACACTTACAGAATCCGAACAGTTCTCCAGTCTGGACTCCGCACGTAATAATCTCTCCAATAATTTTAACAACCATTTATTTAATAAAGTAAACCACTTCTCTTCAAATTATATTATTCCAGATAATGAAGTCCTTTTCTTCTATAAACAATTATTTAGCATTTAATTAGTATATATTTAATATCAATTAAAAATAAATCATTTTCACTTTATCACCAATTTCTTCAGTTATAATTAATTTAATATTAAAATCAATATAAAATATAATTTAATATTTTTACTATTTTATGAAATGTCTTCTTCACACTAATCTATGGTGATGGTTTGCTTCGTTGACTGGTGATATACTTGCGTATATATTTGATACTTGCACTACTCCTATTCTCCTCATACTCATTTTGTCAACTTAGGGAATTTTTGCTGAATTCTCTAATGAATGATTTTAATGCACCTTTCTTGAGTCATATGGAATAATATAATATATAGCTCTCTAATCACTCTTCTTGGTCCAAATTCCTCTCTCTCTCTCTCTCTCTCTCTCTCTCTCTCTCTCTCTCTCTCTCTCTCTGTTAATGGAGAAATTATTCTGTGCGATCATCGGACCATTCAGAGGCAAATCAGGATGCGCCATATCATTTTTTGTTTTGTACCGGTGCTGTAAACGGCTATGTACCGGACGACGTGGCGCATCCTGATTCGCCTTCAGACGGTCTGGTGACTGCATATAATAATTTCCCCTTTTAATGATATTGGTAGGCATTTGCATATCTTGTTCTTCTTCACAACCATTTGCTTTTTTAAAATTGAAAAGGTAAGGTGATATCTTTAGTATGACCTCAGCTAACTATAGTCAACTCTGTGGTTAACTTCTTGATGACTTAAACTTAAAAAAAAAATCAATATATGAATGCTAAATATAGGAATAAAAGCAATGAGGTATTGTTGTCTAATAATTGGTTTCAAGTACTGATAAATTGATTGATGGGTGAAACTTCAAAGTGTTAAAATTCATTTAAAATTTTAAAAAAAAATGTATTCTCAATATGATTGTAATGATCTTTGATATAAGATTTTGTATGTTTTATCATTATAATATGTGGTATCAGAGTCTAATAATTTAGGCTTCGTTTGGAACAATTTTTTACTTGCTTTATAAAATATAATTTTATTGCATTAGAAAACCGTTTTAGAAAGCAGTACAAAAATCGTCCAAAACGAAGCACTACTAGCAAGTAATGGCTATTTAAATAGAAAGCATAAATAGCTAAAAAAATAGCTATTTCATAAAAATTAATCTGAATATTTTAAAATACATTGATTTGTTATCGAAAATAAAAAGAATAAATAGCTAAAAAAAATAATCCAAATATGTTTTAAAAACAACAAAAAGCCACAATAGAAAGTAAGCCCAAACACCCCCTAATATATTGAGTTCATTAATTTAGGCCTTTGATATTTTATCCTTCTATCAATCTGTAGCTATTAAATTGTAAAGCTTTTCTCACCAAAGATATCATTTTTTATAATAAAGGAGAAGCTTAAAACTAATATCCAAACTATATAATAGAATTCAGTCTGTATATATACAACATAAATCAGAAGCATTTTTAAAAAAAATCAATAAAATTGGATTTATCAAAACATCTAAATAGATATTTTTTAATTTTATTGTGTGTTAATGATTCAAGTAAAAGTGTATACTGAATCCATAAAAGCTTATAACTTTAAGTTGTTTAGCAGCATCCAGGATTTCTTTTAAGAAGTATTTCGTAAAACCTCTAATTACGGATTCGGAAAATCCTAGGGTGGTAAAATTCTAAAAACTATTTGGTAACATTTATGATAAATCCTGTGTAACTGTTTGACTATTTTGAAGAGGCGAGAGTGAGAAGTAGAGGCGAACAACGCTGTTTTCATTTAAATATGTCGAACGAGAGGATTTTGGAAATCCGGGATTTATCATGAAAAGGCGAAATTTTCCGTCAAACGTGGTTTTCATTTACCGTGAGATTTGGTTTTGCATTTTAGGCCTTGTGGCTGGATTTCGCTCAAATCCGCCTCAAATCCAGCCAAAATCCAACTACCAAACAACCCCTAAATGTTGTTGATTACGCTTGCAATGAGGTAAACTAAAAGGTAGCCTTCAAGATCAATATAAATTTTCTCCCTTTGATTAAGGTTTTCTTTGGAACAGCTTTCTTACTACTTTCCAAAGCAATTTTTCAATAAAAAAATTTGTCATTTAAAAAAATTTGCACTTAAATTTTACTTTAGAAAATAAAAAGAAAACTATCACAAATGAATCGAATATTTTTCCAATTCCATTCACTCATTGTTAAAATCCATTTACATGCTCTCTCATTCTCTAATACTTATAAAAAACTGACAAGTTTACCTAACCAATGTCATGTGTAAGACTACTCTATCTATATCAGAATATACTATGATGACAGCATGACACAATCATATCATTTTTAATTGCAACTTTAGGTAGAGATTATCTACCTAATCTGCCTAAGAGATAGTATATTTGTTTAATATGTTTTCTGTAAATGTTGATTTGTTAATTTTGCGAAAAATATTAAGTTGAGGTATGGCATATGTCAGCTTTTGGAGCTCTGCATCTGTTAATTTAACTGTTGCAGTCATTATCATATTTGAATTTAATACTGTTTTTGCCAATTTAGTGAGGGAAGACATTTGACATTAAACACCTACATTGCTTGTTTAATGGCTCTTATTAAGCACATGTGGAGATTACTTATCAAACTTGTTAAGCTATGATCATTAAAAATGTATATGTTGCAGGAATTCTTTCAGATTTTTAGTTTGCTTCCTGAAAGGGGACTAACCTCAGAGTCAAAAAAACTTGGAGCTGGTAACAATTTTCTTAAGAATATATCATCTGATGTGTTCTTCTGTGTTTCAGTGTCAATTTGATTGGGCTTATGGTTTTCTATTTTGTTTTAACTTATAGAAGTTATTTTATGGATTACAGTGTTCATTTTGCTGTCAGAAATCCATTTCAATGAACAAATTAAGACAAAAAAATGATTTGGTTTGCACTGTCTGCACCTATTCTGCAATGGATCATTCTAACAGGAAAGAAAATAAGCATATGACAGTAGAAAAATAAGAAGTTAACCTTTTCTTGTTAACTTAACATCCATTTGCTAATATCCATCCGAGATAGTTGCAATTGTTTGCAAAGTAGTTGAACCAAATATAAAGAGAAATAATAAATCAAAATTTGTTCCGGGGACCCCCAGAAACCCCAGCATGGGCGCTACCCACTTGGACCCCCGACATATCTGCCAACAGTTACTTATAAATTTGCCCCCTTGAAAATTATGGCTGGTTCCGTGCTTACTCACACTATAGCATATATGATTGTAAAAAATTACTTCTTGCTACTAAAATTATTTCATGTGTGTGTGAGAGAGAAAGAGAGAAAGATAGAGATTGTTAAGAAAGTCGTCCCAAATGAAATCTAAGTTTCTAATCCACTTGCAGTCATTCTTTCGTAGTAGCTTAAGATATTGTGATAATAAATATCCCAAAATTAATATATTGAGTTGAGTCTTTTATTTTTCGCCTTCCTAACCAAAAAACAAAATTCATCTTAAACAGTTTAGAACAAGTGTGGACCAATATACTGATTCCACCTCTTTTCTGCATTTTTTACTTTGCATGCGTATATCCCATTGTCCCGTTCAATCCATTAGAAAAACTAAGTAATTGAATACAGTTGTCCAAAGAGTCTTCAAAAAGAAAATCAGACATCAATGCACGTGTTTACTTTGTCATCCATTGAGAGCTACAGGTTCTATTAATTATATTAAACCACATTGAAAAACCGAGTCATGAAAACTTTCGGTGATAGGGACGCTCGAGGAGAAATTTTCTGAAGAAATGTTATTATAATGGAAACTGAAAACTGACAGAACTCTACCATGGCTATAGCTGGTGCTTGCTTCTAAGTATGACAACCTTCAAAGCTCTGTATGAATGCGAGCAAAGTGGAGGAAATACAATAAATACAAATAATTTGCATATGAATCGACAATCATTGATTTGTGATTCTGAAGTTTTGTTTTATTTCCTTAAATTCAACTTCCCAGCAAAGGTTTATGTTATTATAATGTCGATTCATATGCAAATGATGTTTCAGTTACAATGATACAAAATTGTGAGGTCATTTGGTTTGATCTTATTTAGATAATAATTTTGTAAAATTCATTGAATGGTGTACTTCCACTAAAAAATTATCTTGCAGTAATGTAATTGATAGGAAACACTTGTAGATATGAAGTATTTCCTATCAATCTTTAGAAAACATCGAGATTTCTCCACAAAAAATCCACACAAAATCATGAAAGCAGTAGATAATTTATACTATTTGATAAAAAGGAAGCGGAAAATACCAAGATACAATTGATCCTCTATTCGAGAGGATGATCGATCTCGCCCAATTTTTAGATGCCGCTAGAGCACAAAGGAAAACCTAAATCTAGGAGATCTCAAATTTCAGCCAAATTCAAGATGTCCTAACCCTAGAAAAACAAACTATTTAGTGCATACATTTCAAAATAAAATCTCTAAACAGTCTCTACATTCAAACTTCCCTCCCAAAACCCTAAAAAATCCTTCCAAAATAGCCCCTGAAAGCTTGCGGCATGTGTTTGGCGCGTACAAGAGGGCGGAGAGTTCCGTCTGTTTTGCGTAAGCCAGTCCTGTCGAACCGGCTGGACCGGTCTAACAGTAAACAACAAAGATTAATGATTATTATAACAGTAATGTAATTGTTATTTCAAAATGTCATAGAACCAAATCATTAATATCTGCTAATAGTATAACATAACATTACAGATCAGATTTGTAATGATGATAACATAAAGAGTTGGTTCTCTTTTTGGATGTTTATCATTCCAATCTGATACTTTTCAGGCCTGGAAAAAGGTTAGTGGTTGGGACCGCCATCAGACCAGAGAGTAGCTTGGTGAGAAAACTAGACTTTGTTGAAATATATATAAGATGATTAGGTGGATGTTGAATCTACCTTGAAAGCGATTTAGATGATCCCCTTCTAAAATCCTAATAATGAAAGTAAGTTTCATAAATGGATGACTATATTATGGATTGCCAAAGCACTTAATATGGCAATGCTTACATGATTTATGATTAATACCATTATATTTCCTCAAACAATAAACATCTTTCTATCTTCAATATGCACACAACAGCAACGCTACATACAAAAGAATTCTCAAGGAAACATCATCAAGGACCATCTGAAATTGGATTAAGGCTTCGTTTGGGATAGCTTTCTTACAGCTTTCTAAAAAAACTTTTTAATATAAAAATTTCTTGAACTGAAAATTTTTGTACTTAAAAGTTGTTTTACAAAGCATTAAAAAAGCTGTTAGAAGCCTAAAGCTAACCCAAATGGATTATATTTAAAAAAAAAAAAAAAAAGTTGTGCCATGAATATGCTATTAGATTCCTTGTATAAAGAAAGTCAATTTGTACAAAGTTCAAGTGGGCCACTAAAATTTCTATTTTATTCAGATTTTGATTAAAGCATCAATCTAATAAGGATTAAGTGCTATTAGAAATACTAGATTGATGTCCTAAAAGTCTTCCTTTACATTCTCATCAAACAATCATCTTTCTAATACAAGGATAGCTTCTTAGAGATAAGACTTGGTTGACTAATATGTTATTTCTCCTAATAAGAAATCTACTTCTAAAAATATGGAGAAACATTTTTTTCTTCATGCTCATCCACCTCAGGCATAGGGGCAAAGTGGAGAAATAGTTGAGCCACCAGAATATTCCACTATCCTTTTCAATTAACAACCAATCCTAATAATAAATAAATAAAATTACTGCGATTATCTCAACCAATGTGCCATATCAGTTCAATTCAAAGATTTTTGTTATAGGTCATTTAGAAAGGATTTCACGTCAGAAATTTTATAGGTGGAAACAAACATATTAGTCAACCAAGTCTTATCTCTAAGAAGCTAACATTGTATTAGCAAGATGATTGCTTGATGAGAATGTAAAGGAAGATTTGTATTATTTCTAATAGCACTTAATCTTAATTAGATTAATGCTTTAATCAAAGCTGAATAAAATAGAAATTGTAGTGGCCCCCTTGAAGATGTCCTAATAGAAGCTGGGATATGCAAGAAAATAATAAATGATAGAAATCATTGGTCACATGTTATAATTTCTTCACACTCTCTCATTTTAAGGAATTCATACCAATCATCATTTATTTAACATGTTCACAATTATCCTCAAGCTCAAACATAAGTTAGTTATCATCACGAATCTCTGGCAAAGTTTTCTTTTTTTTGGACATTTAGGCCAATTCAGACAAACTCACACATCACATACGCAAGACTCGAACTCAAGGCCTCTTAGTTGGTCGTTAAAGCTCCCAACTAATAGACCAAGAAGAGCTGTGTTCTGGCAAAGTAAATAAAAAGAAATAAAAGAGAGATCTGGTAAAGAGAAAGATTGCATTGTTTAATATAAAAAAACAGAAAAAAAAATACATCTCAAATCATCCAAGAAATTATCATCAAAGCTTTGAGTATCTACCTCGCCTCTTTCATAGGGTGTGAACCTAACCCTGTACTCCTAATAATCAAATGATTATTATATTTTTCTAATTGATAAGGATTCCTGTCCTTGCATCAATTCAAAGATAAGTGTCATGGTATAGTACACTTGCAAACATTAACTCACAATGAAAGATAACATCCATTGGCTATCAATCAGTATGATGAAATTAACAATATCTAAATTTTTATTAAGGAAATATGAACCATGCTTCAACATATACCCCAATCCACAAACTATCTACCACTCCACTATTTCTATTACATCTTAAGAGTTCTTTCAAAAGAATTATATGGAAAATTCTTAATATTTTCCATTTGTCTTTCCCCGCATCCCCATGCAATAATACAATTGAAGCTAACTTTACAAAAAAGAGAGAAAAACAGTATACCAGAGAGCTCTTTAAGCCTTCATTAATTCTTTAATATCTTAGTTCCACTATAACTGATGTATATGAACTCATTAGAGGCTACCAATGTTAGAATTCCTCAGCAATGGTTGGCTCAACAAGCCGTACTGTGAGACATCAAACTGGTTGGAGAAGTTTGGAAACATATTGAGATCATTCTGTTTCTTCAAAAACTGCAGAATTCCACTGCTCTCTTCAGAATTGCAGTCAGCCATTTTTTGGCGCTTTGCACCAATGGAAACAGGGGAATCTGCCTGCGAGAGCTGTGGGAGAAAGTAACCAGTGCCGTTACCTTCTCGGCTTTGATTTATAATGGTTTGAGATAAAAGTGGGTAGCCAATAATGGAATTGGTATCAAACATTGGAAGCTCTGGCTGATTATCCAAAAGATTCAATAGCGGGGAGTAATCTTTGAGGAATTCTGATATGGATGAAGCTTTTTGAAGCTTCATTCCATGGTTCTGTGGCATCATCTGGTTTTCCATCGCTGGAAAGCAGGTTTCTTCCCCGCATGGATCTTCTTGTTCTTGATCCGCCATTGTTGGCGAGAGGTGATTGCTCTTCTTATAGATTCGACAGAGAACCCAATCATCCAGCTGAAATTAGGCAAAACAGGGGATGATAAGATGCAGCAAACAGAAATTAGATAACAAGAGATACCAAAGATCAAATTTTTACCCGCATGGAATGATCTCGAATTCTGATGGGCTTGTAGCTATTGCTTTTGTTTGCATCTGCAAGTCTATATTCATGCATGATCCAATTAGTCTTGAGCCCTTTAGGAGGCCGGCCTTTATAGAACACAAGCGCCTTCTTCACTCCAATGTTCTCACTCCCAGAGCTAATAGGCTTATCAGTCCCCGTTGCTTTCCAGTACCCAGACGCCGCAGCGCGATTCGGCCGGATTCCGTTTGGGTACTTCCGATCCCTCGGGCTGAAGAAATACCATTCCCGATCACCAAACGACGCTTTTTCTGCACAGAAGCATAGCGTCAAATACCATGTTTGCACTGTGTAAAACTTTGGAAAGAATGATAAAAAAGACACTTTTATGAATCGTAGTTACGAACCAGGAAGTTCCCAAGGATCAAATTTGTAGATATCAACTTCGGCGATGATGGAAGCTGGGCATGGGGACGAAGATGCGCGATTTCTGAGGTAGTGTAAGATGAGTTCTTCGTCGGTGGGGTGGAAGCGGAAGCCTGGTGGGAGATGAACGGCGGAGGTTGACATCGCCGAAGTTGACGTTGCGGCGAGGTGATTGGATTGGAATGGAAAAAGGAAGATCTTGAAACTTTCGGGACTGGAGGGAGAGGGGCTGGATTTATGGGGGATGGAGCAGAGTTTGGAGAGGACAAGTCTGTAATTACTGAATTTGTTTCTGCGTGGGAATTTGGAATTAGTGTTCACTTGCCTGCGTACGGTCGCGGAGGAGAGAGAGAGACTTGACCATCCAGGTGTTACGAGACACGTGCCGTCGAAAGAGAGCTCGCCGGCAACACAAGGAACACCGTGGCCGTCCACCTCCGTGACGGAGTCGACGCCGTCCGGCAGACGGCTGCCGCCCGATTGGTTAGAATCCGGTACGACCATTTGCAAAAATAATTATAGAATCATATATATATATATATATATATATATATATATATATATATATATATATATATATATATATATATGATTGTAAATATTATAATTTCTAAAAAAAATATCATTGTTAAAAAAAATATCATTGTTTTTTTTTCTTTATATATATATATCAGTGTTTTCTCATATATTCTCTCCCTTTATCATGACGTTTTTGAAAATAATAATAATAATACGCTATGAAGGTAAGGCTTGATGTTGTTGTTGTCATCATCTAATTAGCGAAGTCAGACTTCTTCCTGTCGTCGGACTTCTGCTCGTCGGCAGACTGCTACTCGCCATCGGCTTCTAGCTTGAATGCTATTTGCAACGCATTCTCGAACTCTCCCCTTTGGCTCCACACTCGATCGTTGACTGCTTCAACTCGATCGTCCATTGCCAGCAAACCTCCGCTCAGATGGAAAAGAGATCCCGTAACTCCTGCACCAGAGATGGAGCGCTAATTCGAGCTATGGACATTTCCCACGCGCAAAACAGCGGTAGCCTCAATGTCAGAGAGCCAGAGGGAGGGGAAGAAATCCCGTAACTCCTGCACCAGAGAGGGAGCGCTAATTCGAGCAGGGGATATTTTTCACTCGCAAATAGCGGTAGCCTCAATGCCAGAGAGCCAGAGGGAGAGAGAGGAGAAGGTGCAAGTTTCCTAAAGATTTTGGAAGCCTATTTATAGGTTTTTGAGAAAGAAGAGGGCAGTTTTTAGCAATTTCGAATTTTCTTAATTTTTCTGAATTTTTTCAGAATTTTTTGGAATTTTTTCGGAATTTTTTGGACCCAAAAATAGCTATTTTCGTGCATGTGGGACCCACAAGGTCGGTGGGCCGAACCTACGCGTCTTTTTCCTCAAAATTGCGCGGACAGCGCACTGATCCGCGTGATTTTTCACGCGGATCACGGCCAGCCAAAGGCTGGCTGCCGGCAGCAGCCGCAGCATTGCAGCGGAGCAGCCCAGCGAGCGGTCCAGGCGCCGGTTCAGGCGGACCGCGGACCGGTCTGGACGGACCACGGAGCGGCGGTCCTTCGCGCGGTCAAGCCGCGCCCCGCGCAGTTCCTCCCGCGCGGTTCCGCGGGAGCCGCCGCCGGCGAGCGGCGGCAGGCGGCGGCCGGCCGGCCAGTCACCCGGTTCAGCCGCCTACACGTGTTCGGGCCCGATTTTAGGCCCGGACAGTCCGATTTGGACATTTTTGGGGTCCCCGGATACATTTTTCGACGTTCCGGACTCGAATACGACACTTTCGAAACCCAACGGGGCCTCTATGACGTAATTCGAGAAAGATGTTAATTTTCGGAACGCAATTTTCGGCGTGCTGGCTGATACAAATTTTTGAAACACATCTTTTCGGACCTCTGAAGCTACGACGTCCGAAAATAGGGGGGCAACTGATACGGCTTCGCAAAATCATCTTGATCGGGCACGAATCTCGAGGCAAAACCAAGTTGGAAACTTCAAAAATTAATTTCGGGAGCATACAAACTCCGATTTCAGCGAGCTTATAGTCAAACTGAGCGTCTCGGAAATACAAACCCAACGACACCAAGATCAACCCAATCCGAGCCCAAATGAGTCCAAATCAAAGGTTCGAAGCGCTGTTGGAAGGTTCAAACCGCAATTTGAGTTACCAAACGGTCTCTGATTTTGACGAACTTATACTCGAATCGAGCGGCTCGACGAGAAAAATCCAACGAGCCCAAGATCATCGAATTTCGACATCATTAAGGCCATCAAATGTCCAACGAACGGTACATGATCAAAAGATTCGATATCGACCGTCCATTCAAACCACTCCCTGTTCGCCCTTGATCTCACGCCTATTTACGGGCTATGCCACTCCAGAAAAACTATAAATAGAGCCCTCATTCTACACTAAAGGGGGGGAAGTGAAGAGAGAGAAGAAGAAGAGAAGGAGAAGGAGAAAGGGGAATAGGAGATTCCTCACCTCCTCGACCACCGCCGTCGGAGTTTTTCCTGCCGCCTGAAGACGCCGGAGCTCTGCCGGATTTTCAGAAAACGCAGAGAATTCGCAGGATTTTGTGAAGTTCGTGGAAGAAACAAGTTGTATTTGGATTATCCCGGCTTGTGGGACGAAATCCGCCATTTGTAATCAACAAACACTAGTGGAAATTTGCAACTGGGCGAGGCCCCGTGGTTTTTCCCATTTTTGGGTTTTTCCACGTAAAAACTCTCGGTGTTCACTCTCTTTTTCTGTTTGTGTGTTAAACTTACGTGCAACGCTCGGACGCAAATTTATAAAACTCTACCGCCGCGTATTTTCTAACACGCAACAAACACTAATATATTTCTTTTTAAAAATTTATATTATTTATAATAACTTTTAAGAAAATTATTTTTCCTATAATGATTATATTTGCAAACTGTTACTTTCATATCATACTCAGATCACCAATCAGACGACAGTCATCTACCAGATAGCATCGACTCCATCACGGAAGTGGATGGCCACAATGTTCTTTGAGTTGCCGGCGAGCTCTCTTTCAATGTCAAGTTTCTCATAACACAATGAAAGTTTTATTTTAGAACATTTATGTCAATAAAGATAAATTCGCACACATATCACATACGCAAACTTCAAATTTAAAACGTTAGATTGATAGCAAAGCTCTCAACCAATAAATCAAAATGAGTTGCATCCTGAAAGGTCAAGTCACCCTATCTCTCTACAACCATTTGCAAGCAATTGAGCACTAATTTCAATAGCCAATGTTGAAACAAATTCAATAATTACAGACATGTCCTCACCAAACTCTTCTTCATCCCCCCCTAAATCCACCCCCTCTCCCTCCACTATCAAAAATTTCAAAATCTTTTTCTTCCATTCCAATCCAATCATTTAAATGAATTAATTTAATAATTTTTACTATTTTTTTTAAAAGTTAACTCCCATCTAATACTACAAAAGAAGACGTCATTTTTCTGCGATCGTTTCCGCCTAAAAATGAATGAAATATGTCGGTAATTTATATTTCTAGCGGATTTTCAACGAAAAATTTTCTTACGGGAATTCACGCGTCGGAAAACAAACTCCCCCGAAAAATCAGCCATAAATTTTCTGTCAGAATTCGCTTGAAAATCCACCGAAAATATTTCATCGAAAATCCTCTAAAAATTCTACTGGAATTTGTGACGGATTTATTTCAACCAAAAATTAGCATTTTTTTCAGTAGTGTAACTCAAATTTACTCAAAATCCTACTTAAGTATTGATTACGATACAAGATTCACACGCATCTCAATATTCATGTCTATCTAAACACTATTTTTAAAATAATTAATCATCATTATTATATTGATTAAATTAATACAAAACAAATTAATAACCATTTAATTAGTAAATTCACACATAATTTTAATAAAGGTGAACCCACAAACTAATAGAAAACCCCACTTTGATGTAGGAATATCTTAGCTTATATTATGCTTAGGGACTAGTTTACCTTCCTTAGTCTAGATAGTTCTATTTTCCTCTTTAAATAGTTGGCTATTGTAAAGGAAGAAGGTCATTGAATGAAATATTAGTCTTTGAAGTCTTAGAGCTTTCTTCTTCTTCTTCCCTGGATTGGGAAAATCGAAATCCTTCTTGCAGGTCGAGTCTTCTGACGATTCATTACATCACATTTTGAAGCGGTTCTCATTATAATATCATTATATAAATGAAAAAAAAGTAGAAATAATAATAATTATTTAATTAATTTTTGCTCTCTAATTTTTTTCTATGAATTAAATACTATGAGGACTACGTTGATGAGAGCGACGCATGCATGAGTGGTGGGCCCTGTATTGATAGAAGGGTGGGTTCGTCCCGCATAGGACAATAAAGTTAGTTGTCCAAATGAAGACTTAATTTCATATTATTATTCCACGTACTTAGATTCATTTTTTTTATTTAAAAAATTCCCGCATGCGAGTTAGGCTGATCAGGAATTTCATGATAGCTACATGAGATTAATCCGTTTAAACAGAAAGAGTGTCCCTATGCGACTTTGATGGCGTTGAAATTGTCAATGACACGTGGCATCTTTCATACAAAAAAAATTTATTATTATTACTGATAAAAAAATAAAAAATTTTCCTAGGTGGGTCCGACCACATCATCTTAGGGGTATAAGTGAGCCAAACTGTCTCTCGCTTGACTCGTAAATGAGCTCATGAGTTGAGCTTGTCGAGACACGAGTTTAAGCACGAGAATATACTTGGAGCTCGTATATAAATGAGCCCACATGTAGTCACTCGTTGGCTCAATCAGATCTGATCAAGCATGATAAAATCCATTGTGACACAAGCTCAGCATGTGCGATTTGTGGGATACATGATTATTGTAATGGTGTTGTAATTAGTGATAATTAATTGTGATTAATTATTTGTAATCCATTGGGCCTGATAAAATCGGCTTATAAACCCATATATGGTGTTTTACTAGTCTTGATAACGTTGATTAGTGACTGTCATTAGCATAATTAATGCTCAACAAAGCTTCATTAAGCAAACCTGACAAGCAAACTAGAGAGGAAGAGGCATGCATCTAGTAGAAGGATAAAAGTTTCATTCTCATATCCACTAAGTAACCTATTTAAAGTTAAACCAGGTTGTCGTGTTGTAATGACCCATTATAGAAAGTTGATATTGATAACACACTACAGGAAATTCAGCTATTACCGCCGGAAAAATACCGTCGGCAACGTTTTCCGACGCCGATTTTTCCGGCGGCTTGACAACCGCCAAAAAGCCGCCGGTTTTTTTCCGAACCGCCGGTAAAACCAGATAAACCGCCGGAAAAAACTGCCACTAATAGTTGAATTTCCTGTAATGACGCCCAAAACTATCTATGGAACTTGCTAGCAGACATTCTTGTATTTTGTTCACACTTGAAACATTTTCAAATCAAAGTTCAGTGCAGGAGAAATAGACTTTTGTAGCATTTATTTTATACTTTTATAACGGCTTTAACTGCGAAAAGAGCTAATAGTGATCCGAAAACCATTGCAAGAGCGTCTTCATCGTTGTCCCTTGCAAACATATTTCATAACTATTTTGCAATCGTTAGGTACTTAGGTACACATTAGGGCTGTAAAAAAAGCTTACGGTCGGGTTCGGGTTCAACTCGAAATTGACCCGACACTAGCTACCCAACTCGAACCCGACCCGTTTTTCCATACGAGTCAGGTTTTTAAACCATGTCACGACCCGCGCGGGTTGACGCTACCTAACCTGCGGCAGGGTGATGTGTCAATGGCTCGGCAAGTCAATGGCGAACTAAGACCGTGAGACCACAGGCAAGATGAGGCATCAGCAGCTCGGTGAGTCGGTGGCGACGACAAGCAGTCCAAGTGATGGCAAGCAGTCAGGACGGGAAGGGATGCCACCGCGGGCACTCAGAAACAGGACGATGCGGGCACTCGATCAACATGACTTGGGCAATCAATGCGATGGCGGGCGGTCGACACGACTCACGTTAGACGCAGTCAGTGCAGATGGGACGCGACAGGGTGTGAGTGTTTTTCTCGGGTTAACCCAGGTTGAGTTTGGGTTTCGGGTCAGCCGGAATTTGATCCGTTTTTTCAAACAAGTCAAATTCAGGAACCCGAACCCAACCTGTTTGCAAAATTGTTTGACCACATACCAAAATTTTCATGTCAGATACAAGTCGGATTTTTGTGTTGTGTGATTGTGTCAAATATTAACACCCCTAATTGACGTACATGATCATTAATTTTTTAAGCAGTTTTAACAAACTCAAAGCTATATAAATTATAATGGTTTAAACCGTTGCAAATTTAGGCTTATAGCATCAATTTTAACCCTTTATGAAGATCGAATGAAATGAGATATGAGCACATTTTTTTTTACTTTTACAAGTAAAATTTGATTTTAATTTTTTTAATCCAAGTGTTATGATCAGTTAATGAATGGGATTTTCTTAATTAGAGTTTTGTGTAATATGGAATTATAAGTAGAAAACACGTGATTATAAATACTGAAATATTAATTGAATGATCAATAGTCTTCGATTATAACATGGTTATAGTCAGCTCAAGTGCTTGAGTAGTTGAATCAAACGACTTAAAGATTATTCGATTCTGACATCATTAATGCATTTGAATGTTTAATAAATGAAATATGTTTAATGGACTCAATATAGACCATAAAATAGGAGTAATTATTACGTCCGGACACCGAACGCGTCCAAAGACCAATAATCACGCTCCACGTCATCTGGAGCTCTGTACCGAGCACTCGGTATTGCTCGGTATACGTTCGGATTTACGATTTTTAGTCCGAACGTAATAATTTTTCATATAATAATGTTTCTCGAAAAAAAGGGCAAATCTTTGCAAAAACATTATGCAAGTCATTTTAAAAAATTGAAAAACGTTTTTTCCTATTTTAAAAGACGACGATAAAGACATTTATTATTAATAAAAATTTATTTTGCAATAAATAAAATAATATAATGCAAAATTAAAAAATAAATATTTTATTATATTGTCAACATTTTGTGCTATAAAACAAATATTTGAGAACATCAAAAACCGAAATAATTGTGGTTAGAAATTTATTTAATACTCAACAGGTTTTTAAACGTAAAATGTATTTTTCATCGCGTGCTCTGTGCTTATAAATCAAAATTGTATGAGAGCCTAATTGAAAAAAACTCCATTGTGATTCTAGCCGCAAGATTAATAAATTAAAAATAAATAAATAAAATCAAATATTGTTTGTAAAAAAAAATGCTAATTTTCTCGAATGTCAATATACGCAATAGTCTCAGATGCTATGATGCACCGACACTCCGCTTAAAGATGGTATGCAGTGTTGGAAACGTGTCAGACACGGACACGCATCCGACAGGGCATGGACACATGTCCGACACGGGATTGGAGTGTCACAATTTAAAAAAAAATTAAATTAAAACTAGACACGCATGTCAGACACGTGTCCGGTTATTAAATAATAAATTCGTCCGATTCGTTCTATTTAGCCTTTTCCGCAAACGAGAAGCCCTATTTTTCCGATCCACAAAAGAAATCTTCTAGGGCGGACCAGGCAAGCTCGCAGCCGACGCCAAAAGGAGCCTGCTACCTTCGCCTCCCGTTCCTTCGTCATTTATGCTCGAGCCAAGGCAGAGCCGAGCTCATCTTTCTCATTCCTTCATTCCTGCGTGATTTTTGCAATCATATGAGACAAAGTTCGCAATCAATGCCAAACAGAGCACCTTTTGCGCCCAAGAGAGCCAAGACCTGTAAGTGGATTTCACCATTTATTCTCTTCATTATTGAAAATGTCTAGATTAATTGAAATATTAATTGTTGTTTTTTGAAACTTACTATTGTGGCATCTATTGGATGAGATTCATGCTGATATGTTTCGCTAGGTACATGCTCGGTACCGCAAGGTATCGCTAGGTACATGCTCGGTACCGAGCAGGTACATGCTTAGTACCGCTCAGTATACATGCTCGATACTGCTAGGTATCACTAGGAGCATGCTCGGTACCGCTAGGTATCGTTAGGTACATGCTCGGTACCGAGCAGCTACATGCTCGATACCCCTCAGTACATGCTCGATACCGCTAGGTACATGCTCGGTACCGCTCGGTATCTTTCCATACAAACAACTTACGAACTTTAAAAACAAGCAGGTCGAATCCCGCTAGGGGGCAGCGCCCCCTTGGACCCCCGACAAACCAATATATTATTGTATTCATATTGTTTTATTATTAGGATATTTTGATTTCACTTCATATCAATTTAACTTGATGTATTTCTATGTATGATTGGTTTGTTACAATCTTATCCAGATAAAAATAATGAATAATCAAAGGTATCTAGATAATGTTTTAAATGTTTTAAAATATGTCAATTAATTTGTTAAGACCTTTTTCTTCTATTACACCAGTGTATTTTAAAGCAAAATGAACTCTGCTGCTGGAGGGAGTGGATTAGGTGAAGGTTCAAAAGAGTTATCTGTAGAAACTGATAAGTCGTTATGAATTCATGTTACAAAGTTAGGAAAAACACTTGAAGGAGGAGGAAATGTGTCATTCAAATGCAATTATTTTTTTAAATGCAATCTGGCTTTCTCAAATGGTATTAATTATCCAGCTAAATTAGGATTATTTTTTATACATCTCCAAAATATTCTCATAATCAGCGCAAATCTCGATGCATTATTTTATATTAGAAAACTTTTAAAATTTAATTCAAAATTATATGAAGACTAATTTTAGCGAATTTTAAACATCTTGACAGAACTAACCAAACAACAACAGAGGCATTTCTTTCTTAGTCCATATTAAGCCAAATAAAATATATAAAGTATGGTTGGAAACTTCATAAAATTTATTGAATAAATAAACTATACAGTCATATTGAGCGACTCAACGAGACGATCAAATGAGCTAATTGAAGATCATTCAATTCTAAAATTATTTAGATGTATAATCAAAGGATCCAATGTTGATAGTCTAATGGATTGTTATGAAATTTTGGTCACATATTATGTACCTTAAAAGGGACTTAGGCTTGAGATTGAAAAGAACTTGAAGTCTTAAGAATTCAATATCTTTATCCGATGTTCGACAATGACAAACACAACTAGCCATCGCCGTTGTCCAAATGTTGCATTGGATTGATATCCTCCGACTAATGTTGCTCATCTATTATCACTGGACCGTTGCTTTTCAAACAGCATCATCTAATCATCACAATCCGTTTACAATCATTCGACTATGATCGTCTAAATATTATTGTCCAACCAATAACTATATATGTTGTTGACTAACATAATCCGACTACCATCATCACTTACATACAAATTTTCCACAATCTCTTCTATAACTACAGCAGATCAAAGAAGTGCTCTCAATATTATGATCTCCTATTCTCCGATGTTGGAGAAGAGACCCTGATAACTTCAAGCATATAGTGAATTATTTCACCTTGGCAGGTCTTACGGCATTTTCCCTTTACAGTTTTTTCATATAAAAACTTTAGCATCTTCTACATTCGTCTTTATTTGTCTGTGTAAATACCAGATCTTCAAACAAAACTATGTTGAAATTTTTATAAAGGCACAACAATTGTCTTAAATTATTTCATTTTCTCTTTTATGACTTCTAATGTAATAATCTATTTATTGCTTTCAAATCCCTTATGAAACCCATAATTCACAATAATGTGTGCTTCCATTGGTAATTTTTGGGTGTTATCATCAATTTTGCATGATAAGCAATTATTATCCAGGTCTGACACGAATTACAACACGATAACCCTGTTTTTCCTTGCACATGTTAGTGGACACGATAATGACACCACCATCCTCCTAGTTGCTTGTCGCCCTCCTCTCCTTTGTCTTTCAAGGTCTGCATAAAGAAGCTTTTGTTGGGCATTAATTATTCTAATGATAGACTAATCAAACTTTATCAAGCTTAATTATCTACTGTGGTTGGATTTGATGCCCTAAAATACTATGATTCAAATAATTTGGATGTCATTGGAAATTTGGAATGATGAGAGATGATATTTATGTTTCATTTGGGATAGCTTTCTTGATGCTTTCTACAACAAATTATTTGCATAATATTTTTTAAAAATAGTGGTCGAAAGCTATCTCATACACTTATGGAACTTAATTATTAGAGGAAGCAATACCAATCTCTAATCCTTCCTTGATTACACCGCTAAGCATCAACAAACACTTGTGAATACCTTAATAAATGAAGAGATTTTGCAATTAAAAAGGTTTCATTTATGATATTCTAAATTAAATTTGATTAAAAATATAAATATTATATTTTTAATGTAGTAGTTTTTTCATAAATTATATTTTTTTCTAATATAAATAAATGGTTTAAGATTATAAATTTATTTTAAAAATATATGAATTAAGCTGTCATTTTATAAAAAAATAACACAAAATTTAACTACTGATATAAAACACTTCACATTCTTTTAGATCAGTCTATTTCGAGAGAAATTATTCTATGCAGAGTTCGGGCAGAAAAAATCGTCTGGATATGTGAGTGTACATACTGTGTTCAAATTTATACACAGTATGTATCAAATCAATGTACACAATGTATATAGTCTGGACGGTTCTTCTTTTCCTGACTCTTCACTTAATAATTTCTTTTATTTCAGATAGCTTTCGCACTACTTTGCTTTTCATGTTGGCTATAATTTTGTTTAGTTATTGTTTTCTTACTGTGTTCTAGAAATTTTTGAAATGGTAGGCTGCTTTTTACAAGCAGAGTCAGACTTCGTTTGGGACAACTTTTAACCACTATTTTTTCGTTAATTTCAAAAAAAATTTGTTCAGAAACTGTTGCAGCAAGCAGTCAGAAAAATATCTCAAATGAAGTCCTACTAATATGTCACAGCATCAAGAAAACAGCTCTTCGATTAAAAAAAAACCTTATTTATAATATCTACAATAGCTTTTCAAAAAGTTACTTTCCCCCTCCCCCCCCCCCCCCCTTGCAAAATGAGTTAATTTTAGAAGATAAATGAATACTTTTGCAATAAAAAGAATGATTTTATGTGTTCGAATTGAACAATATTACTCCTCAAAATATCCGATACTAAGCTTTTTTCCGCTGACCTTTTCATAAATTTCATATTCAAAGAACTATTATAACTTTCTAAAGATCAAAGGATAAGGTTCATTATTAGAATATATAAGGGCTGAACTTTTCTTTTCACTAAAAAAGATAAAGAAAAAAAGAGTAAAATCACTCATAAAGATCCCATCTGCCCAAGCAGATGCGTCTGGAATTGCGCTTATTATAGTTCAAAGTATATTCAAAAGCTGTATCAAACGTGCACTTAAAAGAGAAACAATAAACAGATAAAGAATTAGATGCGATGCATTTAACAGTTCCTGAGAGAAAAGCATCTGAACTTTGACCTGAGAAAAGCAGATATTATTTTGTGCGGTTTACACCACCTCCATAGGCCAATAAGAACGCGCCACATTGTCTAATGCATTGTGCATTGGATAATGTGGCGCGACTGGATTGGCCTCCGGATGCGTCCGTACACCGCACATAATAATTTTTATGAGAAAGGAGACGCCTATGAGAGTTATTAGAATTGATATATCAGAAAATAAAACAAGCGTAGAGTTATAGTTTTATTAGTTGCCCTTTTTTTAGCAAGCGCACGCCTTTAAAACGATAATAATCGAATGCCAATTCATTATTGTATCAGGGTTTGTTTGGGGCTGCTATAATGTTTTATAAAGCCGTTTGTAATGTTGTTCTAGAGAAAATTATGACAATGCTAATAATTTCTCATTGTCATTATCCTAAACTTTTGAGTTAATTTGAGTTAACTAATATCTATTTACTATTAATATTAAGCTCAATTTGAGCCTCAACAATCCACTATCCAAATATTCAAACATATAAATACCATAAAAAATGAAAGCAACCCTAACTATTCTAATTAAGGTTGAGAGTGACTTAAGCTTCGTTTGGGACGGCTTTTTTCATGTTTCTTAAAGCAGCCTTTTAGTACAAAATTTAAAATTTTTGCATTAGAAAGCTGTTTTAAGAAGCAGGAAGACAGTCGTCCCAAACGAAGCTTTAGGCTTCGTTTGGATGACTTTATTACTGCTTCTTAAAGTTGCTTTTTAGTACAAAAGTCACAAAATTTGTACTAGAAAACTACTTAAAGAAGCACTATGAAAGTTGTCTTAAATAAAATCTTAGACTTTGTTTGAGATAACATTAAACCATTACTTTTTTTCTTGTTTTTAGGAGTTTTGTGCTAAAGAACAGCTTTACAAAAACAGCTGCCCAGCTTTTGGCCCCTATTATTTTATTGTTTTAAAAAAAAAGTTATATAAAAAATTTGTCAAAGAAAGCATTAATTAAAAGTAAAACCACAGTATCCTCCTAAAACAAGAAAAAGTGTGAATACATAGAACTTCATCTTTCTCCCCCAAAAGTTGTGGTGCTTATCTCCTCTTGACCACAAAAGCTGGCAGCTTAGCTGGTTTATTTCAGCCAAGAGAAAGGTATATTATCCAAGATGAAGAATAGGACTTGATCAGGTACTCTAATAACACTGTTAAAGAGTGTGATTGACAAGAAATATTGAATATTTGTACTTCGTTGGGGGTTAAGATAGCGATGGGTAAAAGTAATGGTACACGTGTGGCTTGCAAGATCCAGCAGGTATCTTCCACATTAATTTCTACGTTAGTTTGGTCAGTTTCAGATGTGATATGATAGGATATTTCTTTTGAAGAGCTCCTTTCATCAGTATTATTGAATTTTGAAAGATATTAATTATTCTGTGTAGATATTAGATCTCATCCGAAAAAGAATGAGAACACATCATGCTATTTTTTTATTGTGTATGAATGTTATGTACCGAGTGATATGGCGCGCTCTCATTCATCTCTAGACGGTCCGGGGTGTCTGCACAGAATAATTTCTACTTAAAAGAAGTTTAGTTCTCAAAGGAGATATATATAGATTTTTGTACATAAAAGTACTGATTAAAGAAGTATTTCATGTGAAATATATCATCGGAATCACAGTGAATCAACCTTAGTTCTTAGGAAGGATAAATTTATACATGACACATCTACATAATGTATTTAACTATGCAAAGGGCGCAATTGTCTAAAGACCATAATATTTTAATTTTTTTAGGGGGTCAATTGCCTAAATCCTCTATAATAAAGTGTACAAAAAAGATGGAGGGAGGCAAATTACCTAAAGAGTTTTTTAAATTTTTTTTTTTGGAGCAAGGCCCCCCCTGGCAATAGGGGATTCGCCCCTAAATTCAGAGCTAAAATTAAGCAAACTAATATAGGAATAAATGTTTTAGCTTAAAATTATTTGAACATATAATTAAGCAAGATGAAGTGAAATGACTTTCCATGAATAATAAAGTCAATATTTTTTTCCATATCATAAATTTCTCATATCATAAATGGAGAGAAATCAAAGCAAGATTAAGTAGTAGTTGAACAAGAACTTGACTTATAGGTGTTGGCATGGGCTACAATACTCTTACTAGCTTCAAAGACCAACCTTTCTTTAGCTTATCAAATGAATAGGTCATTAATTTCATTAAAACAATCAGATAATTAATCAAATTATATCTTTGAAATAATAGTAATTTTGAGTTTTGTTATGTACTATTGTGAAGAAAATGTGTATAAAGTGGTTTTAATAAAATTAATGTCCTACAAAAGATATCAAAGATTATATTAATGAAGTATTAATGGCCGAAAATTAAAGAGGTTTTCCTCTTATTAGGGTTAACGATTGAAGAAAGTGTCCTTCAACTAATATTTATTGAATATAAAGATGCTAGCGTGATGATAATCTTTGTATACTCCAAATCAATAATGATAGAATGATAGAATATGCTCTGATCTATTCGATCATTCTTTTCCAAAAGCCATCGAACATATAGATTTGCCTGTCAGCATCTCTTGTTGCAGCTTCAACGCATGATTCTCAACTAATGTCACTGAAAATAATATTTCGTAAACTTGTTGTATTACAATTTACTATTAAGTATATAATGACATAATTATAAAATTTAAATATAAGAAATTAAGAACAATATAAAAATAGAGCAAATTAATAAAGCCTTTATAAACAAATAGACAATGTTGATAATTTTATTATAGTGATTAAGCCTAAATTATTGGGTTAAAGTGGATGCTTCAAATATTTCTCCATAACTATTTGAAATCATCCTTGAAAACCTCCTCCCCAATATATATTCTTTTAAAAAAAAAACCATCTTCCTCAAATATCATATGCTTCTGACCATGAAATTGAAAGTATTTAGGCCTTCTTTAAATGAGATTCTCTAATCATACAATTTTGTCATCCAATAATGATAAAATTTATTAGGAAAAAAACAAAGAATTATAATATTCTGATTCAAATTGTATCAAGATGAATTTTTTATCTATCAAAATTAATTTAAGATAAATATAATACCTGATTTTTTAATCAATAATTATAGTATTGATATATCATCAAAATATTCTTGGAATAGTAGAATCGTTTTGATTGGAGGTGGTCACATGGTTTTTTTATTTCCTTTTTCAATATTTTTCATATCAAAATTCTGATGTTTTAATGTATCTGTTTGTATGCTGGAAATCCATGCAACGCTAAGACAAAAAATCACTCACTTTACTGTCACGTATATTCAAGCCTACAATAAGTACATTTATCTCAACAAATATTTCTTCAATTGAAAATTAAGTATAAATAAATTTAAATCAAAATATTTTTACCTTTTTTCAAATAATTCTACAATTTGAAAATAGTTTTTTCCTCAACATTAGCAGTCGCATGTTAGTCATATTTATTTTAATTATATTTTTCTTCTGTGACATCAATATATATCATCATCTATTTGACCTTCATCAAATCTATATATATGATACTTTTATATTTTTTCATCTAGTATAATATTATTTTAATTTATTTCAAAACTAAAAATATAATGCCCTTTATTGAATTGATAAACATCTTAATACAATGATATAAATATATAAGCAATATAAAAGAGGAATAAAAGAAAACATACTAAATAAAAATTTCCTCAACAATAGGGATGTATTACAATACTATTGATTCCCAATACAAATATTAGCACATGTTGTAATTTATATGACAATGATGTATTTCATGATGTTACTATTGTAATCATTGAGAGCTTGCATAACAAATCCAAAAAATGTAAAAATGAATGTAACTTCGTAAATAAGTTCATAACTTGTAGAAAAGAAGAAACAAAGGCAAACCTAGATTGTCATGTCGGGTGGAGTTTTTTATTTTCTTGCGATGTTGGTTGGCTTCATCTCTGTTGGTGGTGGGTGTATATTGGTCTCCTCTTTTATTTGCATTTTCTATGATGCTCTTTCTTGCAAGTTGATGTCTTGTTGGATCTCTTCTGGTGTTGACATTGGTTGCTTCCTACTGGCTGCTCATGGGTGGCTCTCTATGGGATTCTAACTTTTGCGTCTTTATCTTTTCTTTTGCTTGATTTTGTATTTAGACTTAATCTAAGGCTCGTAGGTTTTACTTTAAATGACTTATTTTAGAGGACTTTGGATTCATTAAAGACTTGTATCATTGCTTTGAATTAACATGTAACCCCTACGATGAGTTTTATTAAAAAAAAAAAAAAGTGTGAGATGACAACCAATCTAGATATGCTTAACTTCAATCTTTCATGAAAGTTTGAGTTGTAAGTAATTTGAATAACACTTTATAATAGTTGAATATTAGGTTTTAATAAATGCACTTATAAAAACATAATGATGTTTCATAAGATAAAATTTATAATAACAAGACATACATAATGAAATTTCTTGTTAGCAGAGTGATATATATATATATATATATATATATATATATATATATATATATATATATATATATGTAGTGGATGAACAAACAGTGCAAGATATCGTAATTTTTCAGTATTGATTTGCCTTCTTTTAGTTTGAGTCATATGACATTTAGTTCTACTTATGTTATTTTAGCCTGAGTCATATTTCTTCTTCCCATTTAAAATATTTAGTTTGTATGATAACACTGAGAATATTATAAACTAGTGCTATTTCGAACTGTAGTGATTAGAGCTGAGAAAAATCTTATTCATTATCTTTCAACAAAAATTATTTCCTCCTCGGTTAAGCCATTTGATTTACTTCATTACATCATAGTGGATAAAATCAAATGATTACTCTTCCCTATAAGCTAGAATTACAATGCCCTAGATTGAATTGAATAATATGTTGATTTAAAAATGACTATATATAGGCAATAGAAGTGAAAAATAAAAAATATATATAATAAATGAAAATATTATTATTAATGAGAATATATTATAATAATAAATAATATAGATTCCTACTATAAATATTAGACACAAACTATACTTTTCATGTGACAATGAATAATTTCAACAACTTTAATTTTTGCATTTAAATAATTTTCTTATGCATTAAAACTTATATATATATATATATATATATATATATATATATGCAAAACAAAATATATTATTTGAAAAGAATCTTTACGTTATAAAAGTTTGAGAAAATCATTTCATAAAAGTTTTATATAAGTATTTAATTATTACAAAATCACAATAAGTTGCTTGCAATATGCAACTGATTTTAAAGAATATAGATAAATCTAAAAGGCCCAAGAATCCATCCATTTTGAGGCCCAACATTATTTCAATGTCCTGAGTAAGTTGGCCCAACTCTCTCTCTCTCTCTCTCTCTCTCTCTCTCTCTCTCTCTCTCTCTCTCTCTATATATATATATATATATAATGAAAAAGTGGGTCATAATTTAAAAAAAAAATATCCATTATCCACTAAATGATACGCTGATTCCACCAATCCCTCCAGCTTAATCCAATTAATCCTTTCACTCAACCGTCAAATCAAATATTAATCGCTTTTTTGTGGTCTTAATTAATCATAAATTAATGAAAATATAATATAATTAGGACATGTGGCTTTATGGCTTACTTTGAAGGAAAAGCTTATATCATGATTTTTTTTATTAATTTTTTATTGGAATAAATTTTCATGCCTTTAAGTTTATTTTGAGTAAATATACTATAAATTATTTATATATTATGTTTATGTCAAAATAAATTTAGATGCTATTTGGTTGGTTGAAAAAAAGATCGTAGAGTAAAATGAAATGCATTGTAATAAGAATGTAATGTATTTGAAATATTACGATAAATGTAATGTAACAGAAGGTTTTTATTTTTTTATTTAAAATGAATGTAAATGTAAAAGCACAAATATGATAGTGGTCAGTGGTCAGTGGTCAGTAGTCAACGGTGGGCGGTAGTGATCTGCCCAAAGATGTTGCGATGGCTCACAGCTATTAATTGTGGCTGACGCGAACGATGGCCAATAGTGATGGCCGGTCAGTAGGTGGTGGTGCTCGACACTGGCAATCGATAGTTGGTGGGCAGCAAAGGCTCATCCAAATCTAATGCAATGTAAATGCACCAATATTATAAAATAAATCAAAAATTCACTCTGCATTTCTTATACTTCAAATCAAATATCAATATTTTCAAAATCTCGCTTTGAAATATTTTACATCTATTTTACTTTAAACCAAACAGCCACTTAACTCTTATGGACTTTAAAACTCATCATGATCATTTTTTTATCAAAATATTTTAATAAAAATTTTCTCCTTTTTTTATGCATTATTTTATATATTTTGTATATGCATTTTCAATATGAACTTATGAGCAAAAGAATTTATTTATTAGAAAATTAAAAATTTTAAGTGAAAATATAATAATTCTTTCATGTTGAAAAAAAAAGATTTAATGTGGACGCAATTAGTTCCTACTAAAATATAAAAAATAACTCTTTAAGGCTTAATTATTGATTTTGGAGTTCAACATATATACGAGAAAAAGGACACCTTAATTTATAATATAATATAAAGTTTAGAAGAATCAAACGAATTATAAGATTTGAATAACAATCAATAACGACTAATAATATATTAGTTCTTAATCACAATTTAATATTTTTTTTCCTTAACGATTAGCAATATTATAAGCAATAAGTTGACCAAAGAATATCTTTTATTACTTAAGAAAATGATTATGGATTGGTGGCTTAATTTATGATGAAAAGTACTAATTGGAAGTTACTAATCACTGATTAAGAGAATGATAAAGAGATTAGCGCAAATGAGTATTGCATGTCAAGGAGAAATTTTTTTTTCAACAAAAAATGGTCAAAAGTAGGCTCAAGTATAAATAAATTTATATATTATCTCAGGAAAATAATAATAATTTAGTCAGACCATATTAATTTATTATAAAAGGAGTATAGTATATTATATGAGTAGAAATTTGAAGGGAGATTTACATACTCAAAATATTTTGATTTACACATTTTATATATAATTTGACTCAATAAAAAATAGAATCATGTTAACTGAGTCAGGATTTCTGTCGAATCTCGTCAGATATCATTGAAGAATTTCACCAGAGCTCTTCATTGGATACCCATACCCACTCATGTACGTACCCACCCATACCCAATATGTATGAGTGGGTATGGGTTCTCTCATGACCTCGTGGGTTGGTATGGGTGGATACTCAACATCGAGGAATAAACCAATTTAAATTGCTAATCACCGTATATTGTATATTACCGCAATCTTCACTACGCAGTGCACATCACTGAACAGCGCTATGACCACGATAAATTTTGATTTGCAGCTTGAAAGTTTGCAGTCAAAGCAAAAGACAACAAGCCTCAATGCCATCAATACGTGGCGGACTGCATTCAAATAGCGTGGAGTCTTCAATACCGCATCCAATTATTAAAAAAAATAAATTCCAAGTTTCCAACATGAAGTGATAGATTTACAAAAATACCCCAATGAAGCTAAAAGTATTAAACGACCTTTCGAAGATTTCAGGGTCAGGTTTGAGAAATTTTGTCCCCTCATGCGGCTTGAATGGCCATCTTTCTAGATAAACAGTCAAAGCGCGTTGACCCGCTTATCCAACTTTTTTTTAATATTTCTTGGATAGCACGAAATGTGGAACTCAATAGAGAAGCAATCCTGGTATCTTCCCGTGATAGATAGAAAACACTAGATAAATAATTGCAAACCGTTGGATCTGCTTGAGTTCAGAAAAGCACGCATCCTAAAGCTAGGATCTATGCGTGGAGTCGCATAGGAGAAAACTACGATTGCAGTGACTTCATTCAGCATGACAAGCTATGACGCCAATGCGTCACGTGCGACTGAAATTTCAACAATAGTTTTGACTGATAAAACTTCTGTTGATTGGGGATTTTTAACTATTAATTAAAAGGAACAGCTTTTTTTTAATTAAAAGGAACAGCTTTATTTTATGAAGTTCATTAGGGTTTTTTTTTTTTTTTTGTTGGAAAATTTAGGCAAAGTCCGTATATTAAATAAAAAAGATTACAAGAAAGATATAATTCACCTTATAGGATATACATGTAAAGAACTGTGAAACCAAAAAACATCCGTAAGTCCAAAAAATAAAACAAAAAAGCCTTGGAGGGCTTAGGAAAACACACGAATTGGTGTACAGGCGGAATGTATTCAATGCAAAAATCTGCTCAGCACCTATAGAAGAGCACAACAACGTAGAGCGAAATCCCGGTTGCCATCAAGCCAGCCCCAGAAAGGTCCAACGAGTGCAGAATCAAAGTGTCAGGCCAAAGCTAGACCAGAAACTGACGGGAGAAGAGGCCATCCAGGGAAATCTAAGCACCAGTTCGGCACATCATTGCCTAGAGGCAATCAAATATCCAACTCGATAGCATAATTGACGAGTGAAACAAGTTGGAAAACTTTCATATAAACTTTCTATATTTTTCCATCTTGCCGCTTTAAGAGAAATAATAGATATTACCAATTGATAAACAACAAAAGTAGAGGCTTGCTTTTGAGAGAATCTTCTATTGTTCCTTTCCCGCCAAGTAAAATATACCAAGTAGCAAACCACAAAAAAATTGAAGTTTTTATCATTAGAGTTATAGCAGTTGTTATCCACCAAAAATTCAAAGCGGATAGTACCTCAATAATTAAAAGATTGAGTTGTTACATGAGTGATGTGTCCAATTTCAATAGCGGACGGTGGTGCACAAAGCTCCACGTTATAAAATATTTTGAATTATGACAAGTTAGATGAATTACAAATTAATTGAAAATGAATTACATAAAGAAATCCAAATATTTCAAAAGATTAACCTGCATTTTTTTTATCGATTAACTTAAGTTCAGCATATTTAATTTATTTTGCATATAAAATGCTTCAAAAAGAACAACCCTATAAAGCAATTTGTTAAGGAATTTAGAATATAATCAAAGTTCATTATTGATGTATTTATATCTACTAGAATTGAATAAATTTGAAATGCCATGCATAAAAAAAGTCATGCTATGTGGTCACAATATTGTTGTCATGAAAAGTCCACCTTCCAAAATGCCACCAATGATACATGTTATTGTATGTAGACATGTAATCATGAGTCAAGTCGTGTATGTAAGGGTGTAACTAAGTCAAGCTAGCTCGAGCTCACAAGCTCAGCTTATACGAACCACGAGCTCAAAGTCGAGCTTAAACTAGAGCTTGACGAGGCTTAGCTTGCAAAGCTCCCTCGTAATGATGTTTTTAGGATCTTGAATGTGGAAGAAGCCCTTCCTTCATAAGCTTCTTGGGAGAGGAGGGAGAGAGGGAGAGCAACAAACTAAATTCTTATTACTTAACCATATCCCTATTATAGCCTTATAACTTCTATATATTGGCAACTAATAGCTATACCAATGGCAATACAAGACATTCAAAAAGCATAAAGAAAGTACACATGAAAAAGTACTTAAATCTTGGATCAATATCCAAGAGATTTGCTTCAAATATTTTTTTTCTTTACTTAAGAAAACAACTAAGGCTTTTCTAGTGACGGTTTATTTACTGCTTATTAAAGCAGTTTTTTAGTACAAAATTTTAATTTATGCACTCGAAAGCTTTTTAAGAAGCAGTAAAAAAACCGTCCCAAATGAAGCCTACGTTTAGTTTTAAGACAAAAGTTGCTACTAGCAACCCGTTTTTTAACGCAAAAGCTCATGTTGAATGATACAGCGATTCCCTAATTTGAACTTAAGATTTAGCTGGCAAATAGTGCTTGAGTTTAGCATGACTCGAACTCGGCTCAAATTGTTTACAACCCTAATTTTTAGTCAGATATTCTATCTTCTTAAGACACAACAACTTTTTTTAAGAGTGAAGCTTTACTCATAAATTAATTAGATTAATGAAAGGTATCTAATAATAATAATCCAACAAAAGCGGCCCTTAACATCGAGCAATTATTAGGTCCTTTCACTGGATGTAGAGGAAGGTTCGGTTTTAGGCAAAAATAGGTCAAAAAGTGCAAATACCAAGTTTTTTGAAAAACTCGGTATTTTTTCAAAAAACTCGGTATTTGCACTTTTTTAGACAAAACCGAACCTTCCTATAGGTCCTTGCATCGGACCAAATTCCTCCTCTTAACATCACCAGCAGACCACTCCGCCCACCCATTTTTCTAAGTCGGCGCCCAAATTCTCACGTGCAAAATTAAAGAGGAGATGTAAGCGGTGACGTCACCGCCAACGAACCATCTCGAAAGAATAAACAAATCTACGGTGCCAGATAATACCTACCTTTTTGAATTTCTTGACTCCATTCTCCTCCACGCAAGCCTAAGTCCTCTCGCTCCGCCGCGCGGCCCGAAGCTTCCTCCCTCATCCGAAACTCTTTAGTCATTTATATATCTCCTCGCTCCTTCTCCTTCTTCTTCTCCATATAGATCTCTCAGTCTTTCTTCTCAAAGCAGAGACCTTTACACTTTACAGCTTAGTCAGTTACAGTTTACAGATATGGGAAGGTCAAGAGACGCTGAAGCAGAGCTCAATTTACCTCCAGGCTTCCGCTTCCACCCCACCGACGAGGAGCTCGTCGTCCACTACCTTTGCCGCAGAACGGCGCAGCAGCGTCTTCCAGTTCCGATAATCGCCGAGGTCGATTTGTACAAGTATAATCCTTGGGATCTTCCAGGTACTTGCTTTGAGCACCTTGTGTGTTTCTTCTTAAAGAAAAGCAGAGATTTTTAAACAGGTTTGATTTTGGCTATGCAGATAAGGCGATGTTCGGGACAAAGGAGTGGTATTTCTTCACGCCGCGGGATCGGAAATATCCCAACGGGTCTCGGCCGAATCGCGCCGCTGGACGCGGGTATTGGAAGGCCACCGGGGCAGACAAGCCGGTGGCGCCTGCGCGGAGCGGTAGGGCTGTGGGGATCAAGAAAGCTCTGGTTTTTTACGACGGGAAGGCGCCGAAGGGAGTAAAGACGGATTGGATCATGCATGAGTATCGACTTGCTAATGTCAATCGCAGCGCGAAGTCCAACGGAAGCTTAAGGGTAAGTAAGCGAACATCGAAGGTTTAAATTTATGGCGATTTGGAAATTGGGGAAACTGAAAATTTTTGCTTTTTAATTTCAGTTAGATGATTGGGTGCTCTGTCGATTGTATAATAAGAAGAATAACTGGGAGAAGATGGCGACAAGTTCGATGGAGGAGAACGAGGATGCGAAGTCAGAGAGCTTGAGGACGCCGGAATCAGGGATTGAGATGCCGGATCTCGATGAATTTGGGGATGCTGGATTTGGTCTGGAGATGCAGGTGGAGGCTGCTCCGGCGATTAAGGAGGATTATGATTGGTACTCGGATTTGAATTTGGGGGATTTGCAGAGTAATTTGGGGGATTTTCAGGTGCCGGTGGTTGATTTTTCGAATCAAGATTACTTTTTTTATAACTTTGATTCGCCGAAGAATCGTGCGGTTTCAAGCTTGACTTCGTTTTGAAGAGAAACTGCAATGGGCAATGGAATTTGTATATAATTTTTGAACCGTCGATGTGGTGTGGTGCTAAATTCTTTCATTACAGTAGTCAGTAGGATCAGTTCTTCTTTCCAGCCAAAATCAGAGAGAGAGAGAGAGAGAGAGAGACAGAGAGATTGCAGCATGTAGCCTGAACTAGCAATCTATCATTGAAATGAAATTTTTTTTTGTTTTAAATTTTGTTTGGTGATATTAAGCTTTTCATTAGTTTTTGTATTTGAATGACTTTTTATTAGGAACATAAGCTACTAATCAGGAAATTAAGAAGAGTTCCATTACAGTATATTTTCTTAATTTCTTAAACATTGAAGCTCTATGTTGATGAATTTTAACTCCTTAGGGGCTTGGATAATATGGCTTGACACTCAAGAAAGCTCGGGGACATGAAAATTCTCGAAGCTCCACATGAGTGCAATCTCCACATGAGTGCAATCGTCATTAGATCTTCACCACAAGACCATCATCTCATAAGTAGGCTTCTCCACCCACAGCCTGACTAGAGTCATCTAATCACCGTCATCCAATTACAGTACTCCAACCGTCATCATCCGATATGATCCTCTAATTATTGTCACTTAACTACGGTTCTCTGATCATCGTCACTCGAAAATGGTACTCAAAATATGATTACCCGACTATAATCTTTTGACCACCATCGCCAGATCAAGCTACTCCAACCACAATCGCCTGATTATATTCTCCTAAGATACATTGCTCGACTAATATCTCCTAATTACCATCATTCGACTTGAGTTCTCCAAACATTGTTATCTAATTACGATCTTTCAATCACCATCGATTAATTGTTATCTTCTAACCAATGTTGCCCGAATAAAATCTCCTCGACAACGTTGTTCTTCTATGGTGCTCCAACCATCATTTAATTTTAATATTTTAATAACAACTTAAAAAATAAAGGTTTAAGAATGCTATTTTGCAAATATCTATCATAATAAAAGAATATAAGGGAGAGATTACAAGAGTAAAATTATATAAATAGATTTAACATTTAAAATATCATTTAGCAAAATAAATAAATATTTATGCTAATATTAACTTGATAAATAAAAATTAAAGATAAATCGTACAAAATTATAATCAGTTTGATCATATCACTAGCAATGGAAATTTAGAGTTAATATATCCCATAAGTTTATTTTTGAACAAAATATTATACTCACTCTCTCTAAAGTAGGAAAAATTATTTTTTGCGTGTTCGGAGACATTCAGAGGTCAATTCAGACACGTCACGTCACCCAATGCACAGTGCATTGGATGACATGACGTGTCTGAAGGCGAACACCATAGAGAATAATCTCTCCTGAAATAGAATGATGATCCTCGAAAATCAAAGTTTTTTTTTATTATTATTGAAAACTAGGGATCGCAATATTGGTCGAGAGAAGAGTCGCCTTAATCAAGCTTCCTCTAGAATTGAATAGAATTGTCGATCAAGCTTTGAAGCTTGCAATCTCCTCATCATAGAAGAATGTCTGTTATTCTATTTTCAGCAAGTACTTTTTGAATTGTTAAAAAAAATTATAAACTCATATTATTTGCTTCTAATAAAGACTATTACTACATGAATATAAAAAGATAAGCCCTTTCCGTTAAATGCTAAGAGTCAAAAAAATATGATGAATGTAAGCCAATGAATTTGGTTTGAAGTTGTTTGAATTTTAACCTGGAATTAAGGTGAGATATTAGAATGGTGAAAGCATTTGACCTTGAAATCAAATTGGTAACTTTGCGATCGGGAAGAAGAACGAGAGATCGGGATGGGAAGGCATTAATGAGAGTGGTAGCATGTGACGAGAGATGGATATTCATGATGGGAGATCGCTGGAGAAAAGAGGATGGTGTCGATATGGTCAGCAACGACAACGAAACAATTAAAATTGAAGGAAGCTTGCTGGGGAAGCCATCAACATAGTGTGCCAAGCTCATCAATGCGTGAAGGAGAAAAGAGGTTCATTAACCGGATCTCTAGCTATCAAACTGAGGTCAACTTGACCTCAGTTCGAACCCTATTCAATCAAGTTTTTTAACAAAGCTTAAATCATTTTGAACCTCGTTCTAGTTTGAATGAGATTTGAATTAGGATTCAAATTTGAATTCATTCGACTATTCAAGATACTTGACTTAAAAAAAAAAAGCTAGGTATAGAAGAAGCTATCCAACATAAACAAAATTCAAACATATATATATATATATATACTAATTTAACCTACTAAATAGGAATTAATAAAAAATAGATTTTTTAATTAGGCTAATTTTGATGGATTGATGTGAAAAGAAAGATCCTAATTTGGGTGGAGGAGTCTGGTTCTTGATGCTGACCACATAAGAAGATACTCATCTAATAAAAACAATAAGAGATATTTTTATATTGGTTATCTTTGCCATTATGTGAAATTAAAAAGATTCTTTTAAAGCAAAAGAATAAAATATCTAAGACTTCGTTTGGGACGACTTTTTAATTGCTTTCTAAAACGGAGTTTTAATACAAAAATAACAAAATTTATACTAAAACTCCATTTTAGAAAGCAGTAAAAAAGCCGTCCCAAACGAAGCCTAAGTCTTCGAAGAAAACTAGTCACTTATGATGATACAAAAATTTAAACTACTTGGAATAATAAGAGAATATTCTAGAAAACATATAGATTTTTTTTTTTTTTTTTTTTTTGTTGAAATTTTGAATATTGAAATATAAGTTGTTGAAGGTGACATTTAATACTAAAATTTTGTTAATAGTTATTATTATTATTATTATTATTATTATTATTATTTATGTATTGACATAAAGTAAAATATATTTGATATTTTAAAATATATTTTCTTTTATTGATTTGATGATAGTTGTGATCGTCAATAGAGCAACAGCAGTAATAAGCAATATAATGACAACAATGGTGATAAATATTTGCGATGTCACCAATTTGATGTGATAATTATTTTTAAAAATAGTATAAATACATCTAAATTATTTTGAATTTTTTTAATTATTTGAATTATTTTTATAACAAAAAATAAAACTAATTTAAATACATATTTCAAAGCATTTTTTTTAATTTAAATAAATGATACCATAAATCCTAAATTGATTAAAATTAACAAAATAGAACTATTTTAAATGCAATTAAATAGGATAGAAAAAGTGTGTCAAAATACATAAAATTTATTTAGAGAGTTTTAATAATTTGATTTATTTTTCAATGCAAAAAATAAAAACAATGTAAACACATTATAAAAGAACAAATTAAAAAAATAATAAAAAAATTTATCCCATATAAATCTTAAATCGATTGAAATTCACAATATAGAACTAATCTCAATGCAATCAAATAGGATAGAAAAAAATTTATGATATCATATATATGACACTAATCTCAATGCAAATCAAAGAAGTTCGAAGATCATCAAAATCTATTTTGCATGAGCACATACTCACACATTTTTATTTTTTTATTTCTTCAAAAGGTTAATTAACTCAGAAAAAATAATCTCATTTCTCTCTTTATAATCCTCCAAACTCTATTGAAGTTACTTAACTTTAACAGTATGATTATAAATAATTAATCTCACTTAATTAAAATGAGCTGAGACATCAGAAATCAGAAGAAATCACTAAGCATTAACTAAAAAGCTTTAAAATAGTTAGTTAATAAATAATTAAAATAAATAATGCAAATAAATCAGCTTGACAATGGTACATTTCTATTCTTTTAGTATTGATTAAATACAAAAGGTTTTTAATGATGTTATATTCGACTAAATACAGAAATTTGATTCGAATTAGGCATGAAAATTTTGGATTAGGGTCCATATGTGTAAGATTCTAGTAGGGTTTGGCCAGCTTAAGTGATAGAAAAAAAAATCATGCTAAGTTTTGGTCAATCGAAAAACTAATGATTTAAGTAATTGATTATTTTGTAAAGAAAACCCCAAATGAAATTATATATATATATATATATATATATATATATATATATATATATATATATATATATATATATATATATATATATATATATATATATATATATATATATATATATTTTAAATTTTGGCTACATTGTCATGTTTAAATTATGTAATTAAGTTCATTTCAAGTCAAGCTGATGGTTACCCTTCAAAATTTAATTTAGGCGTGTCAGAATGGGCTTTTGGGTCTACCCAAAAAATAACTCCCCCTTCAATTGACTCGACCTGGACTCGAACCCGACCCAATTATACAAACGAGTCAGAAATTCAAACCTGGACCTGACCAGCCCTAACCCAGGTTGACCCGACCCAACCCGCTAACCCACAATATAGCCATGCACAAGTGGATGCGGGCACGATCGCGTGCGGGCTAGAGCAAGCGAGGGGGTGAGCACATGCGGGCAAACGCAGGTGTGAGCCCTAGCGCTAAGACGGGCGCAATGCGGGAGCAAGCGTGAGAGCATTGCAAGGGAGGCTTGACCCGAGTCAATTTCTGGATGATTTCAAATTTTTGGGTTGATCCAAACTCAACCCACTTGCAAAACATGTTGATCCAAGCCCGGAATTTTTAAGGCTTAAACAAATATTGACACCCCTAGTTTAAATGCTTTTTCGTATCTTGTTGTATATGGTTCTGATTTGGTTGAGTCGGATATAGGTTTGAATTTTTTTGGATTTAGGCTCCAATATTGAATTACCATACTCATGCCGCTCATTTTTGGGTTAAACACAAATCTAAACCATAAAGATGAATTGATACCCTAAAAATTCCCAAAACAACCGTTGCTTATTCTTTAATAGGCAAGAACCAACTCAATTCAATTTTAAATCTTTGATAAAGCAACTCACTAATAAAGATCAATCCCTAATAGGGGTGTCAATTTCGGGTCACGGGTCACGGGTCGGGGTCGGGGTCGGGTTAGGGTCGGACCCGGAACTGACCCGGGTTCAAACGGGCCGACCCTAACCTGCAGTTAGGTAAACGGGTCGGAAATGCGAACCCGTACCTGACCCGGCGGGTTGCCTGGTTGACCCGACCAGACCCGGGAACGGGGTCGCGCGCGGAGCGGGGTAGGGTCGCGAGCGGAGAGCGGCAAGGTCGTGCTCGCGCGGGGTCAGGGTCGCGCTCGCCTAGGGTCGCGCGGCACGGCTGCAGCAGGGTCGCGCGGCAGCGGGGACGCGTGGGGTCGCGCGGCGCGGCAGCAAGGCAAGGTCGCGACTCACGCGGTAGCGGGGCGTGGTCATGCCGTTTTTCGCGCGACAGAGGGCGGGTAGGTCGGCGAGTTAGGTTAAAATGGGTTCACGGGTTGACCCGACAACCCGTCGGGTCAACCTGAACCCGACCCGTTTTTCAAACGGGTCGATTTCTAGAACCCGACCCGTTTTGAAATCGGGTCGGGTCCAACCCGGATTTTTCGAGTCGGGTCCGGATCAGATTTTCGTGTCGTGTCAAATATTGACACCCCTTCCCTAATATAAACCATCTTAAGAAAGTGTCTTAAGTGAGAAACAACGTTTTCTTTTTATCCATAAGATTAGGGTTATCTTACAACTCTCTCTCTCTCTCTCTCTTATAGTTTTATTTGATTCATGCAGCTTCAGCTAACCTTCTACAAGACAAAGCTTCAAAACAAAGCAAAACAAATCTAACCTTCTTATGAAGTAAAGCAAACTGTAGACATAAGAAACAAAATGAACCTTACTTCTCCATCACCAAAACCTATCCAAAGTAACTTCAACATTTAAAACCCTAAATACCAATTGCTTTGCATGGAAATCAATCCTCTCTATATATTTCTCTTCACTTATTCCTTCTCTCTTTCACATTCTTCTTTGAAATAACATTTATTCCAACCAAAACAAGCTAAGAACTCCTTCAATTCCTCCTCTCCTCCTACTTGAACTCTAAGCCAAACAAACCTCATCACCAAAATATTCTCTCCCTCTCTCACACACACTATTTATATCCACTCCTCATGTACAATGAAAGCTCTTGAAGAGCTTGTTAAGTAATATGGCTGAGCTTGTTTTCTTCGACGTCGAGACCACGACGGCGGTGGGACTTGGAAAGAGATTTTGGGTGGTCGAGTTTGGGTCCATTGTGGTGTGTCCAAAGAAGCTTGTTGAGGTAGAGAGCTTTTGCAGCCTGATAAGACCACCTGATATATCTCTAGTTGCGCCGACGAGACCAAGTGGTATAACAAGAGAGGCGGTGGCTGCCGCGCCGATGTTTGAGGAGTTGGCTGATCGTGTGTTTCAGATATTAAATGGTGAGTTTTGTTGATCAATGGACTATATAATAATATTTGATAAAGACGATTTTTACATTGCTTTAATAAGGCCATAAACTATTGCTCATATATGAACATTATTGTCAAGTTGGATCCTTCACAGCTCTACATAACCAGGTTTATCATCCATCTAATTTAAACAAGTTTTTTCAAAACTTTTGACCGTTTTATTCTAAATTGATCTCTTCATTTTGTATAATATCTTCCTATCATATGATTATATTTAGATGGCCATCATTTAAATTCATAGAATATCAAGGCATGTGAGAGTATTGAGTTTAATTAATCGATTGTTAAAAAAATATGAAGTAGTTGGCATTCCCTTATAGGCTTAAAAGTAGGGGTGTCAATATTTGACATGATTCGAAAATTCGACTAAAAATTTTTGGATTATGGTCAACCCGTTTTGCAAACGGGTCGAGTTCATGTTTCCGTATTCGACACATTTGAAAAAATGGATCGGGTTCGGGTTGAGCCGAAAACCCGTTTGAAACAAGCTGCCCACACGTCGCACCCGTCCTACCATCCGCCTTCTCTCCATCGCCGTCCAGCTGTCTAGCCATGTCGAATCTGGTCATCCCGTAACCCGACAGGTCAGGTCCGAGTCTGCACTTTCGACCAGTTTACATAGTTGGGTCGGGTTAGGGTCAACCCGTTTGAGCCCATATCACTTCCAGGTTTAACCCAAACCCGACCCTAAACCTGATTTTAACACCCCTACTTAAAAGCTCTTTGAATTGAAAATGAATTTGTTCATTAATACATTTAGACTTCGTTTAGAACAACTTTCTTGTTATTTTTAAAGCAACTTTTATTATAAAAATTTATATTTCAAAAACTTTTTGTATTAGAAAATAATTATAGAAAGTAATAAAAAAGTTGTCCCAAACAAAACTTTAATCTAACTCCAATTAGTGGTATCATAGTCTATTGTTCAATTAGGATCGAGTGTTTCAGGCAATTTCTTGGCTAACATAAGTCAACTATTTCTATTACATCTAAGCTCAGTAGAAGAGTTGGTGGTTTCATACAAGCTCTGTTTGTTGTTCCTCTCCAATAGACTAATTAAACTTTTAGTTAAAATAATTTAATCATGATTATCAATCCACTCCCAAACATTTCAAAACATAATTAGTCTCTAATCTCACATGATTATATGTATATAACATTATGTGTTTGGTATAATAATGTATGTTTTATAATTTGAGCAGGTAGGGTGTGGGTAGGGCATAACATAAAGAGATTTGATTGTCACCGGATAAAAGAAGCGTTTGCAGATATTGGCCGACCGCCGCCGGAGCCGGTAGGGATGATAGACTCCCTAGAAGTTTTGACACCAGAGTTTGGTAGAAGAGCTGGTGATCTCAAGGTATTTTGAACTTTTAGGTTAGATTAAAGCAATCTTTAAGCTCTTGTTTGGGTACTATATGGCATCATTAATCCTAATTATGTCAACTGTTATGTAAATTCATAGCAGTAAGTTAAATAAGAGTATTAATTTAGTTCATTTCTTGTTATTGAAACAACAAACGGCTCTTTAAGTGAGGAAAAAATAAGTTCGTGGTCCGGCACCTATGGGGTTGGTAGCTGCTAGACCCGCGGAGAGATTAGTTACTCTGACAAGCACCTATACGTGAAACTATTCTATGTGGACGTCGAATGTCATCCGGAGACCAACCAAAATGCTCCATATCATCCCCTGCTCGTTACTCGGCTCGATACCGCTGACGTAACATATTCTGATTGATATCCGGACAGTGAACTGCATTCGACATCCGCACAGGATAATCTCTCCTCCTCTACAAGGGTGGAAGCGGGTAGATACCCCGTTCCAAAAAAAAAAACACCAAGTGATGGTCCTTACATACTTTTTTATAAGTACTTTTTTTTTCCTACTTAAGTTGCAGAAGTTTTGTTTCAGATGGCAACATTAGCTTCTTATTTTGGGCTCGGGCAGCAAAAGCACAGGTAAGAGAGTGAGTAATTAAATATTTCTTAATCCTTACTTAAGATTCTGATGCTGAAAAATGACTGTGCAGAAGCCTAGATGATGTTAGACTGAATCTGGAGGTCCTTAAGCACTGTGCAGCAGTATTACTGTTGGTATAATTACAGATTAATTGTTATTTAACCTCTTCATTTAAAATTAACAACTTAATTTAGTGAAATATAATACTTTTTGAGAAATATCTGTGCATGTAAATATTTCAATTGAATAGGAATCCAAGCTTCCTCAAATATTGCCTGGAAAAGACCATGGAAGTCCCAGTATGGTGACAAGAAGCAAAGCAAATAATGTGAGGTCAGGTGAGGAAGAAGCCAGCAGAAAGTCTCCAGTAAGTTATCTGGTAAGCAGCAGAGCAGCTCCTTACCAGAAGGGAAGGTTAGGAAAGGTAAATCTTTTTTTTTTTTTTTTTTTTTTTTTTTTTTGAGTTATCACAAGTTGTATCTATTAACTTTTTACTCTACTAGCTTTATTTATATATATATATTATGGCAGCACATGTGATGCCGTCTTAATAAAAAAGCAAAGGAATTAACTTAGGATATTTTCATTACAATAATAATTTAATAATATATTATTAATTTAATCAATTTTTTTATAAAATTCAAAAAAATCATTTTACGAGTTCAAAAAATTATAGAAAAATATTCTTAAAATAAATCATTTTATTTAAAAAATATCGGTAAAATCGGTTTATAAAACGGACATTTGACAGTCCCAAAATTTCTATTTATACCGACAGATGTCAATTTCTTAAACATTTTCACCTGTGACCAAAAATCACGAAAAAAATCATGCAAGAAAAATACTACAATAACAATATTATGATGAAGATGATTTATAATTTGAACTTATCTTGATTCCAGAAAAAAAAAAAATTTATTTACTTATATCAAAATACGATTTATTACAGCAATCCTCTATATCTATTGTACAACATAAACCTAAGATCAGAAAGATGACAAGGGGAGGTTTTCACACTCAAAGATATAAAAAAAATCTTATATGATTATGTATAATATGATATTTTACACTTAAATATTTTATAATTATATAAATTATAGAAGTATCCTCTCCCCTTTAATCATTTCATACTAATTGTATCTTTATTATTAATACATCAACAATCCCTTATTACTTAAAGCTTATATGATATATTTAAACTATTATATTTTCATTTATCCAGAGGCTTTATTGGGACGGCTTTCTTAATGCTTCTTAAAACAGATTACTATAAAAAAAAAATTGTACTAAAAAACTGCTTTAAAAAAACAGTAAAAAAACAGTCTCAAATAAAGCCTCAATCCTCTCATTTGTGTTAGCACTCGCACATATTCTTCTTAAAATCTAATCTCTCAAATTTTGTCTACACTTAGTTGTACTAATGAAGCATTGTGCGTCTTTGTTTTTAAGGTGATCGAGAGAGCAAAGGAAGCTCTGAGGGGAGCTGAGGGCTCGCAGCCTCTTAATGGTCTTCTGCGGCATTCTCGCTTGCTACTGAGATGATTTGGGATGAAATGAGAAGGAAGAAGATGTTACAGCTACCATTAGAAAACTAATCAGGATTATAGAAGAATTATCTCATCAAAGCTGTGATTAATGATGAGATATTAAGGAAAATTATTAGAAGATGAAAGAAAGATAGGATCAATTGCTGATACAGTGAGTGACACCTGTTAGTCATCTTGTTCAAAGTGTTTCCACTTTCCTACTAAAAGTACCCACCGATGCTTAGCTTGGTTGGTGGACGTGCTCGGTTGGGAACCCCCCATCCCGAGTTCGATTCCCTCAAGCAGCAATCGCCCCTTCAATGGGGGCCCCAAAGCGCCGGCTGTGGTTACAGTGGCGTTGGTGGCCCGATAGGTCGGCTAGATTTTACGGACCGTTCGGCGAAACCGGGCGTAGCAGCGGACGGTTCCTCGTCACCAAAAAAAAACTTCCCTACTAAAAGTGAACAAAATATCTGAATTAACTCAACTCTCAAATATTATAATAGATGTCTGACAAAATCTTCCAAGAATCAATAAGAAAGATCAACCTTAAGCTCATCTCTTCTATCAAGCAAAAAAAAAAAATTCCGAAAAAAAAATTATTATGTAAAATGTGATCAAGCTGATTAATGGATTCCAAGGGTAAGATCGGTGCCAGGTCTACGGAGCTTCCCCGGATAATAATGGACAAAAGAATAGCTCCAGGAGGATAATATCAAATCCACATAGCATCAGCTATGTTTGCTAAGCTATGGAAGCAGCTTCAATAGCACTGCCCAAAGGCCATGCTGCCTCCACCAAGGAATCGCCATATTTAACCTTCTTTACAAGTGTGATATCTTGCCATGGCTCCAAGCCTGTGAGATTAGGGTTATGCATATTATTATATTATTATATATGATAAAAATTTATAGTTAATATAATTATAATATATTCTTATTATTAAAAATATTCTTCTTTGCTGTGTTTTTCTTTTTGGGCGATTTATATACATATCAGTAAACTATTATTTATTTAACACCTGAATCTTTATAGCACTCTACTGTCTAAATCATTTCAAAACCTATGCAGCACTTAGATAAATTAATATTCTTGATATGATTTAAAGATAAGGATGTTATATAAGTAAATATAAATATTTAAATATTAGAAATTTAAATACAAAAGAATTTAATGACATTTATGTAAATTTTATATTTATATATATAAGAATATTTATATTAGTATTTAGGGGTGTCAATATTTGACACGACTCAAAAATTCTGGGTTTAGGGTCAACTCGGACCCGAAACGGGTCAGGTTCGGGTTCAAAAATTCGACCCGTTTCAAAAATCGTGTCAAGTTCGGGTTGACCCTTTAACCCGAAATTGATCAAAAACCCCATTTTGACCCGAAAATCCGAGATTAACCCGTTTTCAACCTGGTTTTGACCCGTAAAGTGGATATTGACCCATTTTTTACCCAAAAACTAGCAATTTTTTCACGCCCCCGGGTCGTTTGGGTCAGGTTCGGGTCTGAAATACCGACCCGTTTGTAAAAAATGGGTCAGGTTCGAGTTGACCCAAATAGTACCGGGTCAATTTCGGATTTGATCCAAACCCGAACCATGGCCCGAAATTGGCACCCCTATTAGTATTAGAATCAAGCAAGCAAATGTATAACTATTTATGTTTTCCATAAATGTGATCATAAAAGCTATATAAAAATTGGAATCAACAAGAAAAAAGAAAGGGAGGAATTTGACATACCGAATCCATCGACGAGCAATGTGAATTGATAAACAAGATCCATGCAAAGATATGGAAGATTTTCCTCTGCTGCTTTGGTGTATGTGACCTTGGCTTCCTCCACACTTAATTTACAAGCTCTTTTAGCAGCCTCCTCGAAGTCTGAAGGTTTCACCTTAGCAACTGGCAAATTTGGGTCAACAAAATCAGCCTGAGTAAAGGATCAATATGCATGGTTAGTAAGTATAGTATAATGAGCTATAGGCGAAGGAGAAAACTGTAATGGGAATAGCAATTACCTCAGCAGCCCTATCAAAGAAAAATGAAGCCACGAATATATTCTTCTGTCCATCTCCACCACCGCCATTCCATATGCCGCCAAATGTGCATTTAAGATGAGTGCAAGTTGTTTCATCGTGTTTAAGAGCTTTGACGGCAGCGCTCCTGCAGTTGGTGTAGCTGGAGCCAGATGGGGAGGCTGAAGCTGGGTATTCTTTATCTCCATACTTGTAAGACCCTTGAAGGCAAAAAACACAGGAGAAAATATCAGTACCAGAATAAGAACCAAGAGTGCACTAGTTCATTGTAGAAATTTGGCTCAATGATACTAAGTATGAAGTTTGAAGTGATTTTTATGCAAGATAAATTTTTGAAAATTTAATGGTTCATCATAACTAAAATAATGATTGCTAGTGGAAAGAAACATGTGATGCATTGACACTTCTCCTCAAAGAGACGTGCAGTGTCCAACATGTATGACACAACACCCGTCCGACACTCCTTCAACACGTGTCGGACACGCCGAAAACGAGTTCAATTAAAAAAGAATTTAATACAAATTGGACACATGCGTCAGACACGTGCATCTTAAATATTTTATGATTTTTTTAATATAATTTCTTGTATTTAAAATTTTAACTTATTTAAAATATATAAATTAAATTTCTTATTTCCTGCCCATAACACCAAATCAATTGCCCGCACTAAATACCCCATTCATCGAATATTTTCATTTTCATTTTCTCTTTGGCATTGAAGGTATTTTCATCTCCTCTCTCGATGACTGATAAACGACATCGAAGCCTGACTCTCAACATCCTAATATTAATCATTTTAAGCACAAATTTTAGTTAAATGACTTATTATTTTTAAAATTATATTTATTTAATTTTTCTATGCTATTTTTAAAATATAAAAATTATAATACCATGTTCGTGTCCTATATTTTCAATAATTAACGTGTCCTGTGTCCTTATCGTGTCATATCTGTGTCGACGTGTTCGT
Source organism: Dendrobium huoshanense (assembly GCA_016618105.1). Taxonomy (NCBI): domain Eukaryota; kingdom Viridiplantae; phylum Streptophyta; class Magnoliopsida; order Asparagales; family Orchidaceae; genus Dendrobium; species Dendrobium huoshanense. The sequence goes on along the minus strand of CM028360.1, from coordinate 54,928,301 downwards.
ATCTGAGCATCATAGAAAGAAACAAACTCCTCTGGAGCCCTCAAGCATGAGGACTCGAGAATGTTTTCCCTAGTTTATTTAGATATGGTATTCGAGACTTTCTTTAAGCAGAAGTTCATATAGAAAATTACCTTTCATGTTGAAAGAGAACTTTCCAATACAGGGTGCTAGGGCATGAGCAATCAGAAAAACTTGTTGGGTTTGCATGCCTTGGGGAATTGGTTTGGGGAAGAATTGATTGACCCTATCAAAATTTCATGATTCCATCATCTAGATTTTAGAGACAATCAATCTATGATAATCAAAGAGCCTTGGTGACATGAGTCACCCTTCTTAGCAACCATTTATAAGGATTTTTCTAAATACTTAAGGTTGAGTACTGTAATTGTTTCGTATAGCAAGCCTTCGCTTGCTCAGAAACGATTGACAGCATGGAGACTTGGCTCCAGGCTACAAATGAAGATCTTGATCCTATCAGTCCAAGTTTGAGACCAAAATTAGATTGGAGTGAGCTTTAGAGCCTTAAACTAGCAAGTTTGTGTGCCTCTATAGCATTTTCTAAGAAAAATCTTGGCTGATTCATGAAATTTCAGTAGCACGGAACCTAAGTTCTAGGCAATCAAGTTAGGATATTAATCCGATTATTATGTGTTTTAGGCCTTTGCCTAAATAATTTTGAAGAAATGTCATGAAGCTAACCAAAATTGTCAAAGCAGAGCCTAAGCCCAACTAAAAAGATTTCAACAACATATAACCTTGGTTCCAGGCGGCCTTTACCAGAGACTTTGATGCAACTTTATGAAACTGAAGATTTTTTAGATACTAATAAGCACAGACATTTAGTTAAGTTGTTGATGTAATACTTAAATTGCATGTTGACAACTAAAGATTCTAATCTCATAGTTAACTGTATTTTAACAACAAAAGAAATCAATTGCATTTCAGCATGCAAATAAAAAAATATAAGTTTCAGCATGCTGCCTCTCAGCGCCACAGTAGCAATGCAAAAATATTTAAGTTGGGAACCCCAAAAAACTGATTATCATAAAGTGACAGCTTTACCTTGATAGCCATTCAATATGCAATCACTATGAGAACCTTCTGCAACTTTCAAGATCTCTGCTCGAGCAGCCAATAATCCATAGCGCAAATAACTGAAAATTTATAGGCAACAAAGTAATATCAATAATTGCATCATTAACAATATAACTAGACTCAGGCTTAGGACAACTTTTTTACTGTTTTCTAAAGTAGCTTTGTAATACAAAAATTTATGTATTTAAAAGCTGATTTAGAAAGCATTAAGAAAGCCGCCCCAAACAATGCCTGAGTGAATAATGAAACCATTTGCAAGTTCCCTTCTCAGTCCATTTGAAGCCATCAAGGAAGTTGTCAAGACCTGTGAACATAAAGGTAATACGTGATTCCTTTAAGAAACAGTTTCTTCACATATTCTTCTTCTCCAACTGTTGGCTTTGGGGCCTTAGCAGCTTCGCTCTCAGAAATAGCATATGCCATTTGGACAGATCCTCCTCCGAGGTCAACTACTCCCACTGTATTTGAGTATTGTTTACCCAAGTTGCCAAGTAAATAATTTATAGTGACCTGTATGCAATAAGAAGCGTTCACAATTTTTGGAATCAAGAAATATGACGCAAGGGTGACAATATAAGAAGACAATGACCGGCATGTATATACCAGAAAATGAATGATTGAAATAGGGAATTATATTGACATCAACATATCAACTGACAAAACAATGTAATAGCAGGAGTGAAAAACCTATATTTTTCACTGTGATGCTTCGCAAGAGTAAGACTGGTTTGAAATTTTTAACAAATTACACCAAGGCCTACATAGTTGAATGCAAATACAAGTCAGTCTCAAAAGTATCATAGCTGAGACCATACCCTCTAAGTTAGAAATGCATCACTCTCTTTGCATGTTTTTGTTGATGATGGGCACTTCAGTCCGTTTTGGACAAACCATTGAAGCTATTTCAAAATCCGTCAGAGGAATTAGAAGGAAGAGTCCTTTGTATTGCACCATAATAAATCCAGGTTTTGAGAGCAATAAGTTAACATATACTTTAAAGAATTAGGTTAAATATATCTCCAAGCAATCTCCTATTTAGATTCCAATTTTCACTTTCACTGTAAACAATGTGTTTTGCTTCAAAGATTTGCTTTGAAAAAAAAAATTATTATTAAATAATTGTTTAATTGGAACTAGCATCCTCAAACCTGAAAAATTATTAATAAAAAAAGAACACTTCTTTTTTAGTTCTCAACATCACTTTGCAGAAAACATTTCTTATCTAAGATGTTTATCTAAAGGAAAATCTTACCGTACAGAACTCACTAACTTCTCCACATGATCCATTGCTGAGAAGAAGCTAAGAGTCACAAATTTAGAGGCTATTTGATCAGTAGAATAGAATACTTATAGACGTACACAAGTAGGTATGTTAGCCTTTATTTAAAATGGTTCAACGTGAAAAGGCACTGCTCTCTTCGGAATAGAGGAAGTTGATTGACTATAGCTACATATATGCCTTCAGTACCTTACAATATGTCAAACCTTGAAAAGTTAATTAAACATTTATGATCTTCTGACATTAATTTAGTCAACATTTAGAGGGCAGAACTAAATGTGAGAAAAAAAATAAAGAAAATGGGTTGGGCAAACAGTAAAAACTACCTAAAACAGTTAAAGCACAGCTAGAACAATACAAAACAAAAATAAATTGAGGTAATTCATAAATCTAACGAGAAGATAATTTGGATGAATCTAATCATGTTGGTAATTGATAATAATGCCATCATTTCTTCAAAAAATTATGTAATCACTCATTTCTCTCAAAAATATCTTCACATCACACTTTACACGTTCAAAATGTGAGTGTATATAGAGCGAAACTATAAATACATGTAAATGGCCAAGAGCGAGTGGCTGAAGGATATACCCATTGGAAAGCACCTTCCTGAGTGCCATCAAGAACAGAGACCCAATCTGATTTGGACTTAAGAGAGCTCTTGTCGCGAAGAAGATCCCTAACCTGCAGTAGTTGTACAGGTTAAATCGCATGAATTAACAGAACATTCTATAAAGTTTGTTGTGAACGAGCAACTTCTGCTGGTTTGCACAGGATACTCGAAACTAGAATTTACAATAGGCCATCTTCTTTCAAACGGAGAAAACCAAACATTTCTCAGCTTAAATAAAACTAGGACGTGAATTGAAATTTATATAGATGTTTACTTCTTGCAAAATTTTTTCAGAAGTTTCAATTCCCAACTGTCTCAAGCCTGCTGTTGCCTGCAAAAATACAGAAATACAGAGTCAATAAAAGTTTCCCTTGACAACTATTCTGGGCTTCAGACAGAATCATAATAAGAAAAGCATATTGTGAGCGATTATAAGTTACCCCGACTCTAACAGGTGTTTTTCCTCTCAATTCTTCAGGAACCGCACTTTCAGCTTTCTCTAAAAGGGAAATTAAAGAATCGGCAGCCTCCTTAGGGTCCTCAGCATAAGCGCTTAAGCCTGGTTTTTTCTGAATGCATTAAAAAATAAAGAATTAGATGATAATTGTAGATGTTATATGTTTGTTTAGGGAAATTTTCCAAAAATAACATAAACCTTCCCACAATGAAAATTTTAAATTAAATAATTGATGCAAGATAGACTAGAGTTAAAATTCCTTTTGGATATGTCTTAGGATAATTTTAGATTTGCAATTAAATTATGATAGGTTTGATTTTAGATCTTAGATTTTATACTTATAGGGCAGTTTGCTTTGCAATTGTTGGGATCACAAAACTTTGAAGTAAGAAAAATGGTGCAATTCATGGACCTCGATGCAACTCAGGATCAATTAAACTACACCCAATTTATTTGAAATAATTAACTCAAGGGCCGAACAAATTCAAAATGACACAAAAATCGATCATAATGACCATCTCATCATGACAAATACAATGACACCAAAATCTCAAGAAACAAATCCAGATTAGCCCCTTACTGACCATTTTAGAGCGAGTGAGGTTAGCACATGGCAAAGGGAAAACGATAGTGACTACTCTATTATCACCATAAATGGTGTTCACGGGATCACCATATCAACCCCCAAGTTTCACCTTCCGGCAGGCTGCTATCCTTACCCAATCACATCAATGGACGCTTATTACTATGCAAATCATTAAATAAAATTTTGTGCCTCCAGATATCTCCATTTTTTTTTTATCAATTTAAGACAAACATTTAGTTTCAAGGAGATGAGCATTTTGATACCAAAAAAATGAGATCTGTTTAATATTTTTCAACATACCAAAAATTGGGCAATAATTTTTCTCAAAATTGTTCCCATTAATCTGACTATTTATAACTCTCTGAGAGGGACCAAAATGGTCATATAACTCTCTGAGAGAGACCAAAATGGCCCCCAACTATTTTGAGGGATCAATTTAGTTTCTCAACTCTTTAAAATGAGACCATTTTGGTTCTGCTATTAAAAAATTAAGAAAAATTCGGATGGCAGCGAGCAGTGGTGGAGCAAAAAATTTTATTCATGAAGGGCCTAAATTAAAATAGTTCAATTTGCCATATCATTTGAAAGGCTAGAATATATTAAAATAGTTTTTTTTTTTTTTTTCTCATTATCATATCCAAGAGGTGAATGCAAATAACATGGCCCTTAGAGCTTATAAGACATAAACATCTACCATAGGCGGTCATCATTTAGACACATGAGCGAAAGATAAAATGAAAGTCGTGCTCGAGGTCATAAGTCGCGAGTCGCGAGAGAGAATCAAAGGGGAAAACAAATCATTGATGCTTTTCATGTGTCCAAAAGAAGATGTTTGTGACTATTTTTTATTAATAAATAATTTAAAAAAGGAAGAATTACAAAAATTAGAGCAGGTTTCCTCGTTGGAGAACTTTTTGCACTGTTAAGCCACTAAATCAATCAGCTTTAAGCCATTTAGGCTTTAAATTTTAGCATTAGCCAAAGCCTTTAGAGGAGATCTCTCGAACTTGTTGACCAAAATCTCTTTTCATCATTATTATGTCAGTAATGTAAAGTTATTCCTGCCTCTCTTTCAATATTTTAACCATTAGTCTTTCCCTATCTATAGCTAAAGCATTGCATGGTCCGAGTAAAAGGTGGATTGATGACTTGAAATGGATAATGCATGTAATAAATAAAATGAAAGCTGATAAGGGATTGTACCATAATTGATGCTTAACTTCTATATGCAGGTTCATGCTAAAGGTGCAAACGAGTCAAGTTGAGTCGAGTTTAGGCACTTATCGAGCTCGGCTCGTTGATTGGAAAGTGAGCTAGTCTCACTGTAAACGAGGGATTTTTAAAAATTAAGCGGGATTTTAAAACTTAAACAGGATTTTTAAAACTTAGTCAAAAATTAGAAAAAAATATGAAATGTTTAACATTTAAATAAAATTTAGGTGATTTTAATTATTTTTTAAATATTTAAATTTAATAAATAAAATAAAATTATTTTAAAAATATTAATATTTAATCGAACCGGCTCGCGAGCTCACAAGCCGAGCCGACTCAAGCTCGAACTCGAGCTCGACTCGTGAGCTTGATAAGCTCGTGAGCCCATAAATGAGTCGAGCTCGAACCGGCTTAGCTCACTTACACCCCTAGTTTATGCTATTGTTTCAAGTAAGTAAATTTTTTTTTTTAGAGCGGGCATGTGCTGTCACGACCCGACCCGAGACGAGACGGATCCCGTCCGCACCGGGCCGCGACGAAGAAGCAGACACTAACCAGGATCTAGCTTTGGAATTTGGTTCGGAACTGAATCTTCCAAATTATTCTAAACAACACAATAAAAACACAGAGCTACTAAAAACATCAAATGCAGCGGAACAAAACATCTATCATTTTATTTCCTCAAAATAATCATCTACAGATACAGTACATGGCTTTTAGACAGAAAGAAAGACAGAACAGAAAAGTCATGACTGTACAAAAATCAAAAGGTACAAAACAATACCTATACTGATCAGACTCTGAACTAATCCTGGACTTCCTTCCCTTTCCCAGAACCTGAAAACCACCAGAAAACAAGGGTGAGCTCAACAGCTCAGTAAAGCAACAAACCTTCAATCAAAATCCTCAGAATCGCAAAACCAAAACATCAGACAAATCCGTACAGAAATCAGAACGGAATCGGACAGATATCAAATCAAACGAAACTGTACGGAAACAGAAGTCGTATTAAATCCAAAACAGAACAAATCAGACATATCAGATCAACAGAATCAGAATCGTACAGATCATATCGGAGCAGAACAAATCATATCAAAATCATATAGCAGATATCAGATATTTAATTAATAGCTAAATTCCCTGACACTGACTGAATCTCATAGGATCCAGGCCCCTTATGCCTCCCTTTGTGCTCACGGCACCAGAACAGATCAGATGTGCTTATAGCACCAGAATACATATATAGTGCATATAGCACCTAAACAGATTTTTCTCGGATCCGGAACAGAACAGATATCAGATTTCATATTGAGCTCATTTCAGATTTCCCAGACACTAACTGAATCTCATAGGATCCAGGCCCCTTATAACTCCCTTTTTATAGCATATACAGATAGCATATCAATTCAGAGAAAATCCGGACAAATCAGAAATTACCCAAAAATCGGGCAGTACAACGGCAGTATACAGAATTTACACAATTTTCCTGAAAATCAAATTTTACCAAATTCGCACAGAATACAGATATTAACAATTCAGAACCTTTATTCTACTGCACAGATAATTTCCAATTTCACAGAAAAATCCAGTCAACTAAAAACACAGTCGAATCAAAAATACCCGGACAAAAATCTTCAAAATATAGTCAAAACGTGCACACCCGGCACGGCAACGGTATACAAAAAGTTACGCGGTAAAAACTGAACCGATCAAAAGATACGGACGAAAATCGCTAACGGAAATAAAATCCGGACAGAAAATACCGCCAAACACGACGGTTCTGAAAATTGAGAAAGGTGGAATGTGCCTTACCTCGTGCACAGCAAATTCCTCAACAGTCTCTTCGAACGAAAACGGCTCCGCGTCTTCCCGAAATCAACTTTTCCAAATTCCTCTTTTTCTCTCTCCTCAGAACAGAAAATCAGATATTTTTAATTAAAATTTCTCTCTCTTCAAAATGACAGAATTCCTTTAAGTAATACTCAGATCGGCCCGGCCGATCGCCACATCGTCCCGGGACGATCCGACCAAAAGGATCGTCCTGGATAGCTCCCAGGGCTGTTGTCTGGCCGATATTTTCTACAGTAACTATCGGCCTGGCCGATGTCTCCAATCGGCCTGGACGATGCTTACAGAAAATCACCTGGAGCAAAACTGGGCAAATTCTGGAGCTTCATTTCAACTGATCGTCCCAGGACGATCCCAGATCGTCCTGGACGATACTGGAGCAGTTCTTGATATTACAATCTCCCCAACTCAGAAAAATGTCGTCCTCGACATTATCCAATCCAAACTCAGTCAAAACAAGTACGGGTACGACTGTCTCATGTCAGACTCCTTCTCCCAAGTCGCTTCCCGTGCAGTCTGGTGCTTCCACTGGACTTTAACCATCGGAATCTGTTTATTTCTTAACTTCCGGACGTCGTACGCCAAAACCAACTCTGTCTCTTCCTTGTACGTCAGATTCTCCTGAATCTCAACCTCATCAGCAGATATCTTCTTTCCAGAGTCGGATACCCACTTTCTCAGAGTGGACACGTGAAACACGTTATGCACATCAGGCATAGAATCAGAAAGCAATAACTTGTAAGCAGCTTTTCCAATCCTTTCCAGGATTTCAAAAGGTCCAACATACCTCGGACTAAGCTTGCTCACCTGACCAAATCTGCTCACACCCTTCATCGGGCTGACTTTGACATACACAAAGTCACCAACCTGAAATTCGACAAACCTGTGCTTCTGATTGTAATACTTCTGCTGTCGATCTTGAGCAGCTTTCAATCTTTCTCTTATCAAACTGATCTTCTGAGCAGTTTCATCAGCAAAAGTGGCCCCCAAAGCCAGTCTATCTCCGACCTCCGTCAGAGTCAAAGGAGTACGGCACTTCCTGCCATACAGAGCCTCATACGGTGTCATACCGATACTGGACTGAAAACTGTTGTTATAAGCAAACTCAATCAGCGGAATATGATCTTCCCAGCTTCCGCTAAAGTCCAGAACACAAAGTCTCAACAGATCTTCCAGCACCTGAATAGTCCTCTCAGACTATCCATCGGTCTGAGGATGAAAGGCTGTACTGAAATGCAGTTTCGTACCCAAGCCTTGCTGAATGCCTTTCCAAAATCTAGAAGTAAAACGTCCATCTCGATCAGAAACAATCACACGAGGCACACCGTGCAATCTGACTATCTCCTTCACATACATCTGTGTCAAGCGATCAACTGAATCCGTCTGTCTGATCGGAAGAAAATGGGCGGACTTTGTCAATCGATCTACAACCACCCAAATAGCGTCGTGCCCTTGTCTAGATCGCGGAAAACCCATCGCGAAGTCCATCGTTACCTCCTCCCATTTCTATTCAGGGATAGGCAACGACTGCAACAGTCCACCTGGTCGCTGATGCTCTGCCTTCACCAACTGACAGGCTTCGCATCTCGACACAAACTCTGCCACATCTTTCTTCATTCCAGGCCACCAAAACAAAAGCTTCATATCAGCGTATATCTTACCACTGCCTGGATGTACAGTGTAGCCTGAATGATGAGATTCGTACAGAATCTCCTGCCTCAAATCTCCAAACACAGGTACCCACAACCTGTTCTTACAGAAAATAGCACCAGAATCAGAAATTCGAAGTTCAGGAGTCTTACTAGATCCAATCTGAGCAATCAACTTCGAATAATCAGAATCTGACTTCTGGGCTTCTTGAATCATTGTTTCCAAAGTAGACTGAATACTCATCTGAGCTAACTCCAAACCACTGGAGGAAATCACCTCCAACTGCAATCGCTCTAAATCACGAATCAGGAAATCATCACAAGTAAGTTGCAAACCTGATAATCCAGAAGATTTTCTGCTCAAAGCATCCGCTACCACATTCGCCTTCCCAGGCTGATACTGAATAGTCAAATCATAGTCCTTGATCAACTCGAGCCACCTTCTTTGTCTCAGATTCAGATTCTTCTGAGTAAAAATGTACTTCAGGCTCTTATGATCAGTGAAGATCTCACATCTGACGCCATACAGGTAATGACGCCAAATCTTCAAAGCAAAAACTACTGCAGCTAATTCCAAATCATGCGTCGGGTAATTCTTCTCATGTGGTTTTAATTGTCTCGAAGCATAAGAAATTACCTGACCGTGCTGCATCAGGACACAACCCAGTCCTTTCAGTGAAGCATCACTGAACACCTGAAAACCTTCCGTACCTAACGGAAGTGCTAGTACTGGAGCTGAAGTCAAACAATCCTTCAATCGCTAAAAACTCGCCTCACACTCCGGTGTCCAAACAAAAGGAACTGACTTCTGCGTCAGTCTCGTCAGAGGCGTCGAAATCTGTGAAAATCCTTTCACAAATTTCCTATAATACCCGGCCATGCCCAAGAAACTACGTACCTCAAATACCGTAGTCGGCCTTGGCCAATCAGCAACTGCCTGAATCTTCTGGGGATCTACAGAAATGCCTTTTCCGCTAATCACATGTCCCAGAAAAGAAATGCTCTTCAGCCAGAATTCACACTTGGAGAACTTGGCATACAGCTGATGCCTCCTTAAAGTCTCCAACACAATCCTCAAATGTCTGGCATGATCATCCTCAGATGCAGAATATACCAGAATATCGTCAATGAAGACGATCACAAACTGATCCAAATACTCCCTGAATACTCAATTCATCAGATCCATGAAAATAGCAGGCGCATTGGTTACCCCAAAAGGCATAACCAAGAACTCGTAGTGCCCGTACCGAGTACTGAAAGCTGTCTTCACAACATCAACTTCCTTTACCTTCACCTGATAATATCCGAATCGTAAATCAATCTTCGAAAATACTGAAGATCTGGAAAGCTGATCAAACAAGTCATCAATCCGAGGCAAAGGATACTTGTTCTTGATCGTGACCTTATTCAAATCTCTGTAGTTAATACACATACGGAGTGTACCGTCCTTCTTCTTCACAAACAAAACAGGTGCTCCCCAGGGCGAAACACTAGGACGTACAAAACCTCTGTCAACCAACTCCTGAAGCTGAACTTTCAACTCAGAAAGTTCTTTCGGTGCCATCCTGTACGGAGCTTTTGATATCGGAGCGGTACCCGGAAAAACATCGATAGAGAACTCCACATCTCTATCCGGAGGTAACCCAACCAACTCCTCAGGAAAAACATCCACAAACTCCCGTACCAATGGGATCTCAGAAACAGAACCAACCTCTAGGTTCAGATCCCGCACCGAAGCCAAAAATACTGGACATCCCTTTTTCCACATCCTGCTCACTTCCAACACAGAAATCAGACTGGAGAGAACACCTCGTAATCCCTGAAATACAACTCTCTCCAGCCATAAGCAAACTCACCTGCTTCTTCAGACAATCTATCTGGGCTTCATACTGACTCAGCCAATCCATGCCCAGAATCACATCATACGAAGAAATCGGCAACCGAATCAAACTTGATTTCCACTTCTTGCCAGAAATCTCAATCTCACACAAACAAAACTGTCGAGCAATCAAAGGATTCCCAGCCGGTAAAATCACAGACAAAGAAACCGGTAAAACCATCGAATCCAAATGTAAAATCTCAAAACAGTGCTCGGACAGAAAAGAATGACTCGCTCCGGAGTCAAACAAAACACGACAGGGCTGATCAGAAATATAAATCGTACCTGTCACAACATCGGGAGCATCTCGAGCCTCCTGCTGACTCAAGCTGTAAACTCAGGGCTGAACTGGAACAGGGGCTGAAGCAACAGAACTACTCTGACCCTCTGAACAGTAGGTGGTCTCCGTGGTGCAGAACTAGAACCACCACCTCTACCAGTAAATCCCTCAGGGCGTGGAGGAACAGTCCTCGGTCTTCCTGCTGCTGAACCAACAGGTCTGACGAAGCCCTCAGATCGCTGATCAAATCCCATCTGTGGACACTCTGCAATCCGATGTCCTGACTGACCACATCGGAAGCATAGACCAGCCATCCTGTAGCACTGGCCAAAGTGTCGTCGTCCACAGTTCTGGCACACAGGTGCCGAACTGACTGATCCAGAACTCGTCGTACTGGTAACAGTACCAGACGACCCTCCGCTCCTTCTGGAATCTCCAGATCCAGAACCAGAAACAAATCTCCTCTTCCCAGAGGAACCACTGCCAGATGCCTCGCCTCCAAACCTCTTCCTACTCGCAGTCCACCGTTGCTGAGTAGCCATCAGGTCGTTCTCTATCAGACGAGCTCGCTCCACAAGCTCAGAGAAGTCGGTGATCCGGAACGGTATCAGGGGCTGCCTCAAAGTATCTCGCAATCCCCTCAGAAATCTGTAACACCTCTCAGCAGAAGTGCTAACCAGCTGCGGAGCGTACCTGGCTAATGCAGTAAACTCAGCCTCGTACTGCATCACCGTCTTGCTCCCCTGAACAAGTCTCAGAAAATTCTCCTGCATCTGCTGTCGTGCAGAAGGGGGAACAAACCAGTCTCGGAATACCTCAGTGAACTCTTCCCAAGTAATCAAAGAGTTCAGTCTGCCCTGAAATCTGGCTGCCTGCTGGCCTTCCCACCAGTGCTCAGCCTCTCCGTACAACAGAAAAACAGCTAACGGTACCTTCCTGTCTGACGGACACTGCATTCCGTCAAAAGTCTTCTCCAATCTCCTCAGCCACTCCTCGGCTGCTCTGGGCTCAACAGCGCCCTCAAACCTCGGAGGTTTCAACCTCAAAAATAATTGCAAATGTCTATCCAGGTCATCAGATCTGACAGTAGAAGCTCTACTCTGAGTCTCGCTCATCATCTGAGCAACGAGTGAAGCAAACTGTGAAAGCGTATCAGCACCGACCACTGGGGCTGTACTCCCCACTGGTGCTGCCTGATCGGCACTCTGCCCATCTGTCATGTCTGGGTCTGGCTGATCCATACAGAAAAATCTAGAAAATCCGGAAAATTATCACAAAAACAACACAATAAAAAGCCGAACAAACCAAAACTACCCCCCAGACAGACATACTGATCAATTCTTATAGCTCTGTTTCACAAAATCCCAAATTTCAAAACCATTGCTCTGATACCAAAAAGCTTGTCACGACCCGACCCGAGACGAGACGGATCCCGTCCGCACCGGGCCGCGACGAAGAAGCAGACACTAACCAGGATCTAGCTTTGGAATTTGGTTCGGAACTGAATCTTCCAAATTATTCTAAACAACACAATAAAAACACAGAGCTACTAAAAACATCAAATGCAGCGGAACAAAACATCTATCATTTCATTTCCTCAAAATAATCATCTACAGATACAGTACATGGCTTTTAGACAGAAAGAAAGACAGAACAGAAAAGTCATGACTGTACAAAAATCAAAAGGTACAAAACAATACCTATACTGATCAGACTCTGAACTAATCCTGGACTTCCTTCCCTTTCCCAAAACCTGAAAACCACCAGAAAGCAAGGGTGAGCTCAACAGCTCAGTAAAGCAACAAACCTCCAATCAAAATCCTCAGAATCGCAAAACCAAAACATCAGACAAATCCGTACATAAATCAGAACGGAATCGGACAGATATCAAATCAAACGAAACTGTACGGAAACAGAAGTCGTATTAAATCCAAAACAGAACAAATCAGACATATCAGATCAACAGAATCAGAATCGTACAGATCATATCGGAGCAGAACAAATCATATCAGAATCATATAGCAGATATCAGATATTTAATTAATAGCTAAATTCCCTGACACTGACTGAATCTCATAGGATCCAGGCCCCTTATGTCTCCCTTTGTGCTCACGGCACCAGAACATATCTGATGTGCTTATAGCACCAGAATACATATATAGTGCATATAGCACCTAAACAGATTTTCCTCGGATCCGGAACAGAACAGATATCAGATTTCATATTGAGCTCATTTCAGATTTCCCAGACACTAACTGAATCTCATAGGATCCAGGTCCCTTATAACTCCCTTTTTATAGCATATACAGATAGCATATCAATTCAGAGAAAATCCAGACAAATCAGAAATTACCCAAAAATCGGGCAGTACAACGGCAGTATACAGAATTTACACAATTTTCCTGAAAATCAAATTTTACTAAATTCGCACAGAATACAGATATCAACAATTCAGAACCTTTATTCTACTGCACAGATAATTTTCAATTTCACAGAAAAATCCAGTCGACTAAAAACACAGTCGAATCAAAAATACCCGGACAAAAATCTTCAAAATATAGTCAAAACGTGCACACCCGGCACGGCAACGATATACAAAAAGTTACGCGGTAAAAACTGAACCGATCAAAAGATACAGACGAAAATCGTTAACGGAAACAAAATCCGGACAGAAAATACCGCCAAACACGACGGTTTTGAAAATTGAGAAAGGTGGAATGTGCCTTACCTCGTGCACAGCAAATTCCTCAACAGTCTCTTCGAACGAAAACGGCTCCGCGTCTTCCCGAAATCAACTTTTCTAAATTCCTCTTTTTCTCTCTCCTCAGAACAGAAAATCAGATATTTTTAATTAAAATTTCTCTCTCTTTAAAATGACAGAATTCCCTTAAGTAATACTCAGATCGGCCCGGCCGATCGCCACATCGTCCCGGGACGATCCGACCAAAAGGATCGTCCTGGACAGCTCCCAGGGCTGTTGTCTGGCCGATATTTTCTACAGTAACTATCGGCCTGGCCGATGTCTCCAATCGGCCTGGACGATGCCTACAGAAAATCACCTGGAGCAAAACTGGGCAAATTCTGGAGCTTCATTTCAACTGATCGTCCCAGGACGATCCCAGATCGTCCTGGACGATACTGGAGCAGTTCTTGATATTACATGTGCCCCCCTACCCCCCCCCCCTCCGCCCATGGCAGCGAGGGTATTATCAGAATAATCACAAAACAATAATAAAAAGGGAGGGCAATACTTACCTTCACAGCAAGCGATCTACCGTTGCAATGTCTGATCCAACAAGACGAATGACGAACTTTTGTGACTTCTGATTCGACAGCAAGGAGCGTTGTCGAAGGAGGTGAAAAAGGTTTTAGCGACACATTCAAAACCCTCTCATCACTACATCCGATCCAACAGGAAGAACAATGAACTTTCGTGAATTTCGATTTGGCAGGAAGGAACGTCGTCGAAGGAGGCGAATAAAGGCTTTAGTGACTCTTTCAAAACCCTACCTCACTTAGTTCTCATCTTCCGGCCAGTGAATTGCTCTGATACAATTTGTAATAGCCCAAACTCTTAACTATTGAAATATTATATGCTTTGGCCTAAGGGTCTCATGGTTTTGCCCTGTTTGTGTAACTTCACAAGAGGTCACACATCCCAGTAGCCTCGAAGCACACAAAGTCCAACAATGAAGAACACAAAAGAGAATAAAGAGGAGCAAATCATTTAGAAATTAATTTATGTTATTTAATTAATATAAATTAATAAATAAAAATTTAATTAAATAATTTATAATGTAAATAATAATTAGATAATAAAAATTTTAAATAATAATTAGATAATTAACATTTTAAATAATAATTAGATAATTAACATTTTAAATAATAATTAGATAATTAACATTTTAAATAATAGTTATTGTTGACCTCATTTTTAGCACATCTTATTGAGTCTACCTTCACACTTAGCTGGGTATTCCTCCATCGAGCGTGATCGTCATTAGCCTTAAGAGTTATCGATCGTGTCCGACAGGGGTGTCAATATTTGACCCGACCTGAAACCTAACTAGGACCCGACTATAAAAATTTCGGGTTTGGGTGAACCCGTTTGGCAAACGGGTAAGATTTTGGTTGGGATTTCCAACCCGTTTTAAAAATCGGGTTGAGTTCGAGTTGACTCAAAAATTCAAAGTTGACCTAGCTGATCCGGATCCGCAAGCACAACCCAACCCGTAGGTCCCACACTATGTTGACTTGTTCCTCCAGCCGTCTGGGGTGACTGTGTGGCCCGTGTCCCACATTCCCGCCCATAGGGCCACACCGATGCTGACAGTATCGGCTCCCGCACAGTCGCACCTGCGGCCTTCCCTCCATGCTCAAGTGCTCAACCCTAAAGGCCCGCTTGTCGCTCGCGTACTGCCAGACTAGTACCAGCGTCAACCACACGCACTGCAATGTCAGGCTCGCACCCACTCGCGAGTCACGACTTTTTCCCCCCACGCACGACCCTGTTCCCCTCATTAGACCCCGCAATGCACCCTCGCTCGCCTGATCTATGCCCAAGTCAGCATGTCGGGTCGAGTTAACCCAGGTTTGGTGCGGGTCGGGTCTAGGTTCAGATTTTTGACCCATTTCCCAAATTGGGTATGGTTAAACCTGAACCCAACTCGAACACCCATTTTGATTATTAATGTTGATCTAGATTTACTTTTTTTATATCTATTCGACTTCTCACACACAATTAAAATAATTTCTTGATTGAATAAAAATAATCTTAATTCTCCTAAACAAGCCAACCATTTCAAATTTTCAATCACCTTCTTCGTGTTATTCTCTCTTTCTCCCTCTTAATTTCTTCACCATTTGTTCTTATTCTTTTTGTCCCTCTAATCTTTAATGTTTCTCTCCCTTGTTTCAATCACACCCACAAACATCTCCACCAATCCAATTTCTCTCTCTGATATCACTAATAACTCTTTTTATGCAAAATAGCACTGGTCAAATAACTAGTGTCATGAAGCTTCACTAGAATCACTTCCTCCATAGCCTCTTTTTTTGTTGACTTCTTGATCCTTCCCCCACAAAAAAACCAGCTATTTAATTGCAAATAAACCAATGTCTCCACGTCCAATTTTGTATTAAATCTTATAAGCGCCCTTAGAGTATTGCCAATTTTACTATTTTTACTTCATCACTATCATCATTATTTTTATCCTATCCATTTATTGGTGATTAATCCTCCTCTTCTATTCATTTGTTTTGACTCTTGCACAATTTTTTTCATACTGTTCATGATCTACCTGTTTAGTTCATATTCCTTTCACATACTCCTTTCTTTCCTAATCCAGTCAATAAATACAACTCAATCAAGACAGCTTGTTCTACTTCTATCTCACATGATACACTGAAACAACTGGAACTCCAGATACTGGCAGACAATCTAGCAGAAATTATCCCCCAATAGCATACTTCAGACGTCCATCAGCATAGATCTTGCTAATTGCAACCTAAAACAGTCTATATGCATCTTTATGAAGCTGGAAGTGAAGCATGAATGGGCAACCTTTGAGGCACTTGCACACCGATGTACGCATTAAAAGGAATGTGCAATAAGTTGGTTCTATCATTGCAAGATCCAAACAAATGGTCCTGAAGGATATCCATACCTAGCTCTAAATCCGTGAGTGTCTAATTAGCTATTTATAAAAAAAATCCAGGGTATGCTCCCGATAACTTCACTTACCTGCACGAAGAGCTCAATCTCTTGCCCAATTGGAAGCAGATCCAGATTCCCATCGAAGCAGTAAACATGGACCCTACTCCCCGAGCTCCCCGCATCGAAAATAACGGCGTAGCTTTTAGATCGGTCGCTCGTCCCCACCTTCCGGCCGATTAAGGCAGCGTCCCGTGCGGGAAGTGGCGCGGGACCCCGCGGCATGAGATAAATTACCAACAGGACAAGAAAAATGGGGATCGAAACAACGAGGATCACACTGCGGAAGCGGTGGATCTTATCCCCCATTGACTCCTGCCTCGCGCGCCTCATCTTGCCGTCGAGTTCCCCCGGCGAGTGGATCAACTCGGCAGCAGACGGCGACCGGTACCTGATCTGGCCGTTGGAAGAGGTAGGAGGCTTCAGAGGCTGCGTGTTTTCTTGAATGGGCTCCAGCTTAGGGTAGAGATTTAACCAATGCAGATTTGGCCGGAGGAGAAGGGCTCGCCGGAGAAATGGCGATCTCTCTCCCCCGTCGACAATTTGAAGAAGCAAGATCCAAAAATTCTGAAGATTTGGTACGGAAGTGGAGACTAATGGGAACCCGGTAATAAGATACAAGAATCAGGATGAAATGAAGGACGTACGGAAAATTTTTTGAACATATGTTTTATAGTTGTTATATATACTATGAACTCATTTACTTTTCAATTCTTTTCTTTAATCCCACATTCCTTAGAAATAATTTCTTTTTATTGTTTATATAGCCTTTTGACTTTTCTTGCATGAAGAGCTCATATGAAGATGTCATGTGAAGGTGTTTCATGATGGTTTGAGAGTAAAATTGTTTATAATAAGAGTTGTACTATAACTTTAATCAAATGTTTTTAAATATATATTAATTTATTTATTTTAAAAAAAAATATTTAAAATTTTTGTGATTTGAATCAGTTCAAACATAGCCGACTGGCGGTTCTGATCGGTTTAATGCAGAAGCGGTTTTAAGACTGAACCAGACCGGTTTTGTGACCGGTTCATGGTCAAACCGGCCGGTCCGATCCGATTTTTAAAGCATTGGATGCTAATATATATAGGATTTTTTACGTACATAAAATCTAAAACTATTAAAAATGCATATTCAATAGACAAATTATTATATTTACTGATATACCATCTCAAATCTTTCTTTTCTTCTATTCTACCATTCCGTTTAAAGATATCCCTATCCACGCGTCATCTTCCGTTCATTCGTGGATCTTCTGTAACGCCCCAAGATCTAACTCGGAAAGAATGTCGATCAATAGCCAAACAATTTACCAGAGTTATCTATAAATCTTCAGTAAGCATTCTATCAAACATCTATAACATTTAAAACTTCAATATAACTATCGATTCATATCACAAAACATCATGTACATTACTCAGGAACTACACTATCAAAACAAGAAAGGAAACTATCCTGTCCTGAGTACAAAAGAATCATCAATCTAACAAAAGCACTAAACCTGTAGATCTGGATCAATGCCTATCTCCTGCTCCCGAGCCCTGACCTGCATGTCGTCTACCACAGTGAATGCACGTGCCAGAACCACCAGATGATACTATCGATGCTGATCGTGATGCAGATCCCGATGCAGATCCCTTCGAACCCTCATACCTGCTTCTCTTCTCTCTATCTCTGTCTCTACCAAAATCATCTCGTCGTACCTCATCTCTCCTCCTCCTGGTATCCTCGTACCTCGATACTGGTGTCGTCAACTCAATTTCTATCAATCGGGCCCGCTCCACTAGCTCAGAAAACTCGTGGATCCGGAAAGGTACAAGTGGTTGCCTCAGCTCTCTATTCAATCCGTGCAGAAATCTATAACATTTGTCTTCGGCAGTAGGGATCAAGTGAGCAGCGTACCTCGCAAGTGCAGTAAACTCGGACTCGTACTGCATCACTGACTTGCGGCCTTGCTCCAATGTCATGAATGCTTCCTGCATCTGTCGCTGAGCTGACGGTGGTACAAACCACATCCTGAACACTGTAGTGAACTCATCCCAGGTGATCTCAGCATTGGTCTTCCCCTGAAACTTCTCTCTCTGCTGTCCAATCCACCATCTCTCTGCCTCACTCTCCAACATGAATATTGCCAAAGGTACTTTTCTGTTCCCCGGACACTGCATACTATCAAAAATCTTTTCTATCCTCATTATCCAATCCTCAGCAGCCTGCGGTCCTACAGCCCCTTTGAACAACGGAGGCTTCAGCTTGTGGAACATCTGCAAGTGTCTGTCTACCTCTTCTTCCTTGCTCTTTCTCTCTCCTCAGATATTTCTGATTTTTAATTTGATTTTTCTCTCTCCTCAAAACGAGCTCATTTCCTTATATCATACACTGATCGGCCTGGCCGATCGTCTCGATCGGCCTGGACGATCAGACCAATTCTGGTCGTCCTGGCCGATACTCCAGGGCGATGATCAGGACGATTTTAGGAACAGTGCAGATCGTCCTGGACGATCTCAATATCGTCCTGGACGATTCTGTCCAGAATTTGCTCCAGAAATCAGCTGTTTTCAATGCACTGATCGGCCTGGACGATCCAAACTTCGTCCTGGCCGATTCTGGGAGGAAAATCCAATTCAGAGAGGAACAGTAAGGGAACGAGATATTACAATCTCCCCACCTTAGAAAAATGTCGTCCCGACATTTCCCTACAGGTACGAAGAACAAAACAACCAAAACAAATCGATCGAAATCAAAATCCAAATCAAAACTCGTCGAAAGCCATACATAACACACGATGCAATCAATCACATGTCAATTACTATGTATGCAGAATGAATTCATTCAATCAAACTATCAATCAAATCCTTTCACTACACTCGCTCTGATACCAACTTGTAACGCCCCAAGATCTAACTCGGAAAGAATGTCGATCAATAGCCAAATAATTTACCAGAGTTATCTATAAATCTTCAGTAAGCATTCTATCAAACATCTATAACATTTAAAACTTCAATATAACTATCGATTCATATCACAAAACATCATGTACATTACTCAGGAACTACACTATCAAAACAAGAAAGGAAACTATCCTGTCCTGAGTACAAAAGAATCATCAATCTAACAAAAGCACTAAACCTGTAGATCTGGATCAATGCCTATCTCCTGCTCCCGAGCCCTGACCTGCATGTCGTCTACCACAGTGAATGCACGTGCCAGAACCACCAGATGATACTATCGATGCTGATCGTGATGCAGATCCCGATGCAGATCCCTTCGAACCCTCATACCTGCTTCTCTTCTCTCTATCTCTGTCTCTACCAAAATCATCTCGTCGTACCTCATCTCTCCTCCTCCTGGTATCCTCGTACCTCGATACTGGTGTCGTCAACTCAATTTCTATCAATCGGGCCCGCTCCACTAGCTCAGAAAACTCGTGGATCCGGAAAGGTACAAGTGGTTGCATCAGCTCTCTATTCAATCCGTGCAGAAATCTATAACATTTGTCTTCGGCAGTAGGGATCAAGTGAGCAGCGTACCTCGCAAGTGCAGTAAACTCAGACTCGTACTGCATCACTGACTTGCGGCCTTGCTCCAATGTCATGAATGCTTCCTGCATCTGTCGCTGAGCTGACGGTGGTACAAACCACATCCTGAACACTGTAGTGAACTCATCCCAGGTGATCTCAGCATTGGTCTTCCCCTGAAACTTTTTTCTCTGCTGTCCAATCCACCATCTCTCTGCCTCACTCTCCAACATGAATACTGCCAAAGGTACTTTTCTGTTCCCCGGACACTGCATACTATCAAAAATCTTTTCTATCCTCATTATCCAATCCTCAGCAGCCTGCGGTCCTACAGCCCCTTTGAACAACGGAGGCTTCAGCTTGTGGAACATCTGCAAGTGTCTGTCTACCTCTTCTTCCTTGCTCTTTCTCTCTCCTCAGATATTTCTGATTTTTAATTTGATTTTTCTCTCTCCTCAAAACGAGCTCATTTCCTTATATCATACACTGATCGGCCTGGCCGATCGTCTCGATCGGCCTGGACGATCAGACCAATTCTGGTCGTCCTGGCCGATACTCCAGGGCGATGATCAGGACGATTTTAGGAACAGTGCAGATCGTCCTGGACGATCTCAATATCGTCCTGGACGATTCTGTCTAGAATTTGCTCCAGAAATCAGCTGTTTTCAATGCACTGATCGGCCTGGACGATCCAAACTTCGTCCTGGCCGATTCTGGGAGGAAAATCCAATTCAGAGAGGAACAGTAAGGGAACGAGATATTACATCTTCCCTGTCCAAACCCAAAACAAAAAAAAAAGAAGCAATTTTAGAATGAAGAGGAACCCACTGCTGGCGAAAAGGGGAGAACAGACGGCTGGCCTCCAGTGAGATGTTGCATGTGGTGAGCATTGTCCCAGACATTCTCCATTTCTGACCACATGTCACTTTTTTGCTAAATGCTCAAGTCATCAACATGCTCGGCAACATCACCTGATAGTGAGCTCTCCATGAGGAACTTTACATATCATAAAGGAAAATATAGCTGAGAAGGAAGAAGAAGAACAATAGAAATTCCTTTGATAGCAGATAAAGGTAAGTTTACTAGGCCAAGAAGACACCAAAATGGCTTCACAAACGACTAGGAAGCATAAGGAATACTACAAAAATAAAAAAAATGGTGAATTTACTAATTTAGATTATTAGCAATTAGGTTAAAACAAAGGAGACGGGTATGGCAGTCCTTGATGACTTCTCGAACCATTGTATCGAGGTCATTGTCATTAGAAATGCCAGCAAGGATCGTCGTGAATGATGGCTTTGGCGGTGCCAATAACCATAAGCACATAGTCCAACCCATCGGCAAATCGGAATAGCTCCACTATGCTCATGCCCTCCACCATGGTCAATTCCACTATGCTCCGCTCTTTCCCCTGCAACTCCCTCTTCTTCCAACTTCGATCATGTTGGGAAATTCCATCTCTGAAGTTGCGAGCTGCGCAAATCTCTGAAGCACATCGTGGTCGACGATGATAGCTGAGAGTGAAGGGATGTAACTGAATGGTAGTATAGATAAGAGGAAGAGTTTTTAGGTGGTAGATAAGTAAATATTAATGTTTAGGTGTTAGACATGTAAATAGAATAGTTTTAGATGTTATATATGTAAAAACCTCATAGCTTCCGAGGATAAGTTTTAGGGCCCTCTTTCTTTGGAGATATTACTATGTGAGATATTGAATCATTTGAAGATAAATGAGAGCGCATCATATTATCCGATATATAGCTTTGATATACATCAAAAAATTGACGTGACACACTCTCATTCATCTCCAAAAAAAAATTTAAATGGGCTTCAATGGAGGTTGCCGCAAGACAAAATTTGTCAAGAGAAAGCTAGGACTTTATGTCCTCGCATTGATGAAATAGAATAAGGCCTTGAAGTAGATATGGAATGAAACAAAGGACTATATGCTTTATAATTGGTATGATGAGTTGATTTCTAAAAGACTTTTTGATGAAGATAAGAAAATTTTATCCACAAAAAAATGGGAAGAGTTATGACGTATATTTGAATATTACATTGTTATTGTAAATCAAAGTTCATGCATACTCTCATGTAGAAACTAAAGAAGGATGAGGTGATTGATCTCTATAAATATTATGAGTTAATTGTCAACTATATAGTAGGTTTATTTCTCATAGAAGATGTGTAGATATCTTTTAATCTGATTTAATATGTTAATATCTTTTTATTCTGATTTAATGAGTTTGCCACGTTTATATAGTTATACTATGAACTTATATGAAATATCACATCATGTAATATTTGAAATATTATATATTTTTTATATTATTATGAAAAATTAAAACTAGAGGCATAAAATAATAATTATAATATGATGTTTCATTCTAAAAGTATAATATTAAAAAAAAACATCTTCAAAGGAATCATGTAGAATGCAAGATAATCATATTGATATTTATAGCAGTTCTTCTATATTATAACATCACTTTATACAGTAGAAAGGCCAATTATTCTATCGAGAGGTGTAGGGCTTCATAACTCATTGCCATATCTAATGTTCCTATGAACCCCATGCAACATGCCCAAACTAAATTAAATAAAGCTTGAGGTTACTTTTGTTTATGAGTTCTAAGTTAATTGGCTCTTAAGTTAACTAACATAAATCTTTCATTGGCTCCACCATAGCCCATCAATCTATCTTTATACATCCTAACATCACTAATGGTTATTCGTGAACATGGTGCTCATTCCACTTGAGAGAAATTTGTATAATTTACTTGTGAAAAGTTTACACTAAGGGAAATTAAACAGATATTTAAATAAATGAATAATCCATACATATACCCTAAACTCTATCCATTAAGATCTCTAGAATACATCACACATAAATAGGCCCAACAACATATAATCATTCCCAACACCAAATCATTGGTAGATGGAGATACTTAACATGTTGAAACACCTTGACTTGGTGGCTTCTTTGAGTTCCATATAATAATTGAATAGAACTACTACTCCAATGTAATACTCTGAAAATGCTCAAAAGCCCTCCAATAAAGATGAAAATTAAAGGTGTATCTTTGAACTAGAAGTATTAAGTATTAAAAGGAGTCTCATATCAATAATTCATATACTCTACTATGTATATGGAATGTGATCTTTAATAATCCTCATAAGAGTCCATATTAAAGGTTCAACTAAACCATCTAAGGGGCATGCATGTTTGTGTTTTGGACTGGCACATTCTAAAAGTGGATGATACATTTGGATTATAAGGATGATGGTACATAAAGTCTAGGAATGGGTGTTCACAAATGTCATCAAAATGGGCAATATATGACTAGAACCTTATAATAACACCTGCCACATTATGGAATACTAATGATGGGTCATCGATACAAATATATAGTATTATACTAACATGATTTAATGTAATGGTCATTTCATCTATATGTAAATGAAAAATGTATACATGGTGAGACCAACTCTCTACTAATGCACTAAGTAAATGTTGATCTAGTCTAATGTAATATAAATGCCTAATGCAATTGTGCTCCCCACAAACTTTCTATAAAGAAAGAGCAGTTAGTTTGCCACTCTTTCATCGCAAGTAAATGTGATATAACCTCAAAAATTATGCCCAATCATATTATTATAAAATATTATAAATGCATGTTAACATTTAAAATATTATGTTAAAATAAAATTTTGATAGAATTCAATACCCACCTAGATATGTTGCTATGTGCAACCCTAATAACAAGCCTATAGTTGTGTAAGCCTCGACATGTGTGGACCCAACACCTATCTTGAAGCGTTAGTACCCAGAGGTGCACATTTTCGTGGATGTTTATGCCCTTATTCTATCATTGATGGTTAAGAGTCTGGGCTATTATATAAATGACATATCATAATGACAATGCTTCTAATAAAATTTATATGAAAGACACAAAAGATTTGATTACATAAGTATTTAAATGATACATACGGAGAAACATCTAATAGTTAATTCTGACCGGTTACATAGGTTGGCACATAGTCATTTGATATTATTAAATATCCATCAGTAAGTAATATGAAACTTAACATTTTAGGACTCATTTTAAGTAAATTTTGATAAGTATAAATTACATATCATTTAATGTATTTTATTTCAAGTTAAAATGTGTTGTTTTAGTTATTTATATGCAGAAAAACTAAAAAAAAGGAAGGAATTTTAAGGAGCTTTTAGTGCCACGACATCTAATGATACAACATCGCAGCGCTATATTCAATACCATCGGGGCGCTCAAATTTTGACATGGCGGCGCCGAGTTCTCTGTTTGTAAGCGATGTGGCGAAAACAAAGACTGTCACATCATTATCAACACAACGATATCAAAAAGTCAGTTTGGCAGTGTCATATTTTTTCTTTTTTAAATGTTGCGGTATCATAATTTCTCACATCTTGGCTTTATTTTTGTACTTTGTGCGCCATAGTGCTCAAATGTCCACAACGTCGCAGCATTGCAGTCGTAACTTTTAAGGGACGTATTTTATCCGTGAAGAGACACGATTGTTCACTAAGTAACCAATCCACTTCAGCAAATATTGTGGTTGTACAAAAGCTCAATCGTTGAGGCCCTAGTTCACTTCAAAGGTGCTGCAAATGCCATTATTTCAAGTGTTGCATCGCTAGTTGCCATTTTTGTATTTTTCGATAAATAAATGTTGTGATATGTTTATAGGGGAGTACAGCCATTTGTGTAATTTCAATACTTTTTAGAGTAGTTCTCTATATAGTAAAATCTAAGGGAGACTAGGAAGTACAATATAGAATCATTTAGAGTGTTAGTTTGGATATCTTGAAGCAACTCTGTAAGTTAAAGGGAGAAGGAATGTAGAGGAGATACTCTGATCCTTTATGATGATATCATTCTCTTGTATTTTTCATTCTTCATGAGTTTAATAAAAATGTATTTGCTTGATATTCATTCCATGTCTAGCTAATTATCTTGTTTTTAATTGATGACATAAACTAAATGTTAAGTACTAATGAAGATAGTGATCATATGTATAGTTAAAATTTAGTGTTATGTATAGCATCGACGGAGAAATGCAAGAACAACAAGAGTATTGGGATATAATATTTTGCATGTCTAGACATAGGATGTAAAATATTTTAGGTTCTTAATGAGATATTATAACTATAGGAGGTCACTAGATATCCTTTCTTTCCCTATAAGCTTGATAGAGATATGAGCATGCATATACTCTGAATCACATTACCATGAATAGTCTCATTATGATAGATATATAAATTATAGTCATTAATCCAAAACACTTTAATAAATATTGTATTAAATATTTTTACTGATTTATTCAGTGATAAAATTTATAAAATATTATTTTTATTTCAATAGGATAATTAGTATAATTAGAGTAAATAATAGTAGTTTACTATAAGTAAAGCATACTAGCTTTCTCGTGGGTTTGATACTTTACTCTATCACTTTATTACTTGATTTGACAGATATGCATGCGTATATTAAGTGAGCTTTGTTATTATTTATCTCAAAGAAAATCTAAACATTATTTAGGGGCGATAGAGCCCTAGATTTCTATACAATTCAAAAGTTTACTCAATAACCCCCATCAACGCGATTGAACGAAGGAATGAGTATTAAATTCAAATAATATAGCATTAGCGTGAAGCTCATCAATGTTATGGGTATACTAAATAATTGTTATTCAAAACTAAAATGTTATGTCACTATTTAAGAAAGGTTTGATCAACTTATTGATTAGTTTTTATATAATCGATATTTTGGGTGGCAACTTTTGAAAACTATAGTCCTTTTTTTATTTAGGAAAGTGAACAACAAAATAATTATCAAATTCACAACTATATCATATGCTATAAAATATTGCAACTTAATCAAACTTTATCATGTTTGTAATATTTTATTTGAACAAAAATTTTGATGTATTAATTGAAGGAATATTAAAAATCTAATTTAGTTAGAATTCTTTCATACAATTGAAAATTATGTTCTTCATAGGAAGGCTGCTGTTACCCTACCTCTGATTTCAATAAATTTTTGCATATTGTATTTTATGAATTTTCATTTGATTAGAGTTATGCAAAAGTTATGATATATCAATTTTTAGCAAAGTTTTACTGTGTAATTTTTAGTATGTTATAATTTTAACCATTCTACATATATTGACATGAATATATTGAATTTTCACTATGTATTTTTTTATTTTGGGAAAATTTATATAAAAATAAAAATTAGATAAATAATTGTCAAAACCTCATAATATCAATGTTTGACATATATACTTGTTATAATAGATACATACATGATGAAAAAGAACACACTATTTTATTTAATGAATTTCATTGATTTTAGTCATATATAAATTTTACATGCATTAATATGATATATTGAACTAAATATTGAGTGTGATATCAAATGTTTATTATGTTATATGCATGAAATTATATACATAAGAAAGACTGATTATAAATGATTAACTAATTCAGGTTAGTCGGAAACATGTTATAATGTATAGGAGGTGGGCTGACGAGGCTTTCTTTAAAGTAAGATTTGTGATGTAATTATAAATGAGATGAAAATCGATGCATAATGAGACATCGGGGTTGTAAGAGAGCTAAGCTAGCTCGAACTCGACTCGGTAACAAGCTCACGAGTCAAGCTTATCGAGCTTTGAGCTCTAAACTAGCTCGAGTTCCAGCTTAATGAGACTAGGCTCGTTGGCTCGTGAATTCAGCAATTACGTTGATATATATACATTTGTTAGACCCCCCCCCCCCCCCCCCCCCCCCCCCCCCCCCCCCTCGTGAAAATTATGGCTGGTTCCGCACCTTGATACAAATATTTGATAACACACACACGGAAGCATTCATGCATATGAATGTGATATGTATACATATTTTATGAATTGAGATAAATAAAAAATGTTTTATAACTAAATGGTATAGAAATGATATAGTTTTGCCGAACATTTATGTATTGTTACAGATTACTAATCACTACTCTTAAGATATACAATTCTACTAATGTTTATTGTTCATACAACATGTCAATATTTCATTGATTATTACATGCTTTTAAGTTATACATTTATATTGATAAAGATTAAATGATTACATGCATAATATTCATATTATCTTGTATTGATTTCAATTGTAGTTTTAATAACCTACTAAGGTAACAACTCACTATGTAGTTGTTATGTCCTGGAATATTCGCGGCGGTAGAGAAATATATAATTTAATGTCTTAGTATTGTAAGAAGATCCAGCACACAATCAGATAAGTGAGAGGGTGTAGCATTCATAAGAGACACCAGAGTTTTAACGTGGAAAACTCCTAAAAAGGGGGAAAAACCACGGGGCCTAGCCTAGTTGAAAATGATTCCACTAGAATTTGAGTCTGTTACAAAGGGCTGAATCGCCTCCAAGGGCGATCAGATTACAACTAGTAACTGTTCGATAGGAGTATGGTGTTAGACCCGGCGTCACCTGAAGTTCGAGTGTTAGTTGGGAGTCTAGCATTGAACAGAACTTCGGGTCTTGAGCAGAACGTTGGGCCTTCAGCAGAACGTCGGGTCTTGAGCAGAATGTCGGGCATTGAGCAAAGTGTAGGGCCTTGAGCAGAGCGTTGGGCCTTCAGCATAACGTCGGGCCTTGAGCAGGATGTCGGGCCTTGAGCAGAGCATCGAGCCTTCAGCAGAACGTCGGGCCTTCAGCAGAATCTCGGGCCTTGAGCAGAGCATCGGGCCTTCAGCAAAACGTCGGGCCTTGAGCAGGGTGAGGGTCTTAGGTGGTGGTCCGGCGAGGCTCCTGCGGTGGTCCGACGAGGTTCCGGCGGTGGTCAAGGAGGAGCTTCTTCCTTCTCTTCCCCTCTTTTCTTCTTGCTTGGGTCCCCCCTTTGTGAAGAATGAGGGCACTATTTATAGATTTTCTGGAGTGGCATGCCCCGTAAATAGGTGAGAGATCAAGGGTAAATGGTGAGTGGTTGGATGGATGGCCGATATTGAACCCCTTGATCATAAACCATTTGTCAGGCATTTGGAGACCTTAGTGATTTTTGAATTTGGTGATCTTGAACTTGTTGGATTCGTCTCGTCGAGCCGTTCGATTCGAGTATAAGCTCGTTAAAATCGGAGACCGTTTGGTAACTCAAATTGTGATTCGAACCTTCCAACAGCACTTCGAGTCTTTGATTTGGGCTCGGATTGAGTCGAATTGGTGTCGTTGGGTTCGTATTTCCGAGACGCTCAGTTCGACTATAAGTTTGCTGAAATCGGAGTTCGGATGGTCTCCAAATTAATTTTTGAAGTTTCCAGCTTGATTTTGCATCGAGATTTGCGCCCGTTTAAGATAATTTTTTGACGACGTATCAGTAGTTTTACGTATTTTCAAGAAGGGTCAAGATTCAGTAGAGTGGGGTAAGATTTGATATTTAAATTTTATTTTATTTTTATTTTTTGTAGTCAAGAGTTAAAAGATAGGTCGACAAATATATGAATTGAACTCTTGATTATTATATATGCATTTTGAGAAAATGAATACAACTGATTATTTTGATGAATATGATTTATAATTTCTTTCATTGATGATAATATTAATTTTAAAAATAAATTTAATAAATAAATAAACAATTCTTTCAAAATATCTCTGCTTGCTAACATCCCTTACACTCAACGCTTATTGCCTTATCATCTTCTAATATTTTTCCAAAATGTTTTATCCGAGTATTTTGGATATAAAATATTAAAACAATTTTGTAATTGGAGTGGGCTGAAATTAGCTATTGGCCCATTCTAAGCCTACTTTGGGGTTTATTTGTATTTTGTCCTTTCAACCCGAATAGATTACGAAGGCAGGGGCGACTGTCTGCTATTCGGCTCGTCGTTCTGTTGAAGAAGATTCTTCTCTAGATAGCGAAAACGATTCTTCTTTCAAGGTCAGTTTTGTTCCTCGCTTTATCGATTTTTTTCAGCTGAACTGAAGTTAGATCTTCAATTTTATGCATTTTGCGCGTATATGTGATTACTTTGTATGCTGTTCTAGTAACTAGGGTTTGAAGAATGGGGATTGTTTATTTGATTGCCATATGTTATCGTCTATGGGATTTCTGATTAGGAGTTGGAATTGAATGTTTGGGTTTCTCCCTGTTTCTATGAAGATAAATGGGAAAAAGGAATATAATTTTAGGCTGTTTTATTTTCTCTGATTTGCCTCTATGTGCAAGTTATTTCCTGGTGGATGAAATGTCCAATCGTAATAGGCTTTACTGGCTGCTTTATGTAAGTGAAAGGTGGGTGATGGGAAAAATCTCAGTAATTTTAAAATGCTTGAAGCTCGAGGCTTGATTTCTTGTTGTAGAATCTGATTACCATGGAGAAAAAACATAGATTCGTAGAAGCAAACCTTTAGGGGCTGTTTGGTTGCAAGATTTATCAAAAATTTAACCAGGACTTAGGTGAATCTTGCCAAACAATTTTTGGGGCAAATCCTACGAATTTAAATCCATTTATCTTCCCATTTATTGCTAAATTCGGATTGAGTAAATCCAAAGAGAGTAGAATTTAAAAAATTTACACTACTCACTTTGTTTCTTATTCTCCTTCATTTAAATCCTAAATCTTGAAAATATATGCTGAATTTTTGCTGGGATTTAATCAGATTTAATATTTATCATGCCAAACAGTTTTTAGAATTCAACAGGCAATTAGAATATAAATTGTTAGTGAATAAATAAGTATTTTGTGGCTTTGAACTTTTGCATGTACATTGTTTTTGATAAATAGTAGATGAAAGTAATATTTTTTAATGTATTAGGCCATGTTTTTATATCTTTGAAGAGTGTGATAATCTTGTTTTAATTTATATATGCTTCTTCTTGTAGCTTGTCCTGGAAGTTCAAACTTCCCATACCCAATGCATTTGTCTAGTTGTCTACTCTATTGCATTAGTCTTCACACCTAGCCAAAACCAAGAGGGAGAAAGGAAGAAGAGGGGTTTGCCTATTGATGGCATTCTCTTCTGCAACCTCCAGTCAGAGAGAGGAGAAAAGAGAGATAGGAATGGAAAGGAGAAGAGAAATAGAGAGAGAGATGAAATTTAAGATTTTGAACTTGAGGTTTCTAAATTTTCATTGCCTGAAATGATCCTATTTATGATGTAAAAAAGGTAGGCAAGGAGAGAATATATGCTTAAATTTTGCAGTCTAAAACCAACTTTCTTAGTATCTTGGTAACCAATTCCTGAATACAAGATTGCTGTTTCAAAGCTTAAATCCTAGGAATGGATATGGAAAAGAGTTAATAAATAATAACCATAATTCAAGTGAAATTCAAGCCTTTTATGTGCTGAATGAATCAACAGATCCTCTCTCAGGCATGGCCTTCCTATCCCCAAGGGACCAACCTTCTTTTATGGGCTGTTTGCCGCTGGATACTGATTCCTAGCTGCTGTTTGTCGGCAGTCATTAGCCTGTTGGTTAGCTGGAGTGGATAAGAATAAGATGAATTCTTAATTATATTTTTTCCCTTCATCAATTTTTATTAACCATATGCCCCCATACAAGCGGAAGTGCAAATATGTATGCCTTCTGATAAATTTCATCATAAATATAATAATTTATTTTTGGCCAAAAGGAGTAACTGTATGAAAGTTTAATGGGCACTTCTATGTGCGGGCATGGATTACAAAGATGTGAAACCCCATATCAAGAACTTTGGATACAAAATTCCAACAAAAAGGTAAGGATGCTAAATTGTTAATTCATTTTAAGCATTATGATAGACCGGTCCAAGAAGGATGGTATAGTCGGCCACAGTTTTACAGTCGGTGTCGGGCAGTTGTTCCGCCGAGCCAACAAATCAATCCCATGGGGCCCACGATGTGAAAGGGAAAGAGGGGACTAGTCAAGAGGAGGGGGGGGGGTGGTGGGCTGATTGATGGGGCCCACAATTGAAATTGAGAAACTTGTTTTGGCATGATGGAGGGCGCAACTAAGTGAAGGAGAACCCTCACCTGAAGTAGAATTCTGGTGGGGGGTTGTCTTGACCATACAAGGGATCTAGATGATGAAGAATTTTCTCCCATTTGAGTTGGGGGCCACTGATGTCATCCTAGGGATTGTGGACCTCCGAAAGAGCACCGCGTGATCGGGTCGATTGGAAGGGACAGATTGGATCGCGCATACGACTGACCATTGAGGATAGAGGCTTTCACCAACACACCTCGATGGGTAGTAATATACATGACCAAATCACGGGTTTCCCCCATCCGATACAAGAGCTCGAATGGGGTTTAGTAGATGTGGGACCGAGTTTCCCACGGGCGCAAGCCCCCGTGGTTAATTACATCCCAGGCCGGAGCCTGAGAAAACTCTCGATTAAGGATTATACATTATCCTCTCCTAAAGTGGGATTGACACATGGGTATAAACTAGGAAATCCTACTCAAAGGGAAGAAAGGTCCGAAGGGCTGAATCGACATGCGTGGCTCATACCAGCATTCGGAAGCTCTAGGGCACTAGAGAGAAACTAGAAAAAGTAAAATCAAGCATTCTATCACATGCGAGAGGGAAAGATGGAGGTGGCGTCATCCTGTGACGCAGAAAAGTAGGATTTAGGGTCCTTGAAAAGAAGGGACCTACCTACTATTTAAGGCATACTACGAGACCGAATGTAGTAGCCTCGAATCCTAAATCTAGATTGGACTTAGTGTTCGACACACACTAAGACCAGTGTCCTAGCTAATGCGATGCAAAGATCTGGACTTACCCCGGTCTGGATTAGGGGAGCCAGCTAACCACCTAATCGCTTCAAAACCATGCTATCAGGTCAATTATGAAAGATGGGTGGGAGGTACAATTTATTGGAAAGAGGACCGACATCTAGAGAATTTCCTAAGTGGTCCTGGACTTATGTTGGGTGAATGCCCCTAACTAATGCAATTAAATTTTAATTAAATTGATTTCTAATGCAATGCATGTTAGTTGAAATGTCAGCTCATGAATGCTATAGAAGTTTAAAAAAGGCTTATAGAAAATAAATTTTTAGAAAAGACTGAGTCTCCCTAGGTCCGGCACTTCATCCTCATAGGTCAGATTATCCGGACTCTACCCGCAGGCAGGGAGATGTCTTATTAGAAGGAGAGAGAAGATGCAGTAATATGCATGCGACCCCGGACGATTCCGGCAATTCCCTAGGTTCGTTAAGTTTCTATGTTATTTAAAACTTAAATTTTTAAAGATTAATTACGAGTAGAAGAATTTTATAGTCCTTAATGAGCCTAATACGATCCAGGCGAAAACAAACACGGCATGCAAGAAATAAACCTAGAAAAAGCAGATATTTCTAAGCGCAATCAGGTAAGCACATCAATATAAATCCACAAACTAATCGAATAAATGTCCATAGGCCAACTGCCCTTTAATTACAACCCAGGGTATGCAGGAAAAGTAAAGTGGCCGGGCACCACTGCCAACAACCCGGGTTTCTAAGCCTATGACAGACGCCAACAACTTTGAGTGGGATATTGGGTCTTCAAATCTTCAACATCTTCAGTCTCTTTGGACTTCTTGGATCTCTCCTCCTTGGACTCCTTGGATCTCTCCTCCTCGGACTCCTTGGATCCGTCGTGGCTTGAATATCCAAACGAAGAGGCAATTCTCCCAATATGGGGGTATTGCCTTTTCTTTTTGGATATCTAAAGCCATCCAGCTCGATCTTTCAAATGGAAGAAGACTCTCCCCTTAGGGATGCCTTCTTCTTTTAGAATCCGAGCTGGATAAGAATATCCCAACTCAATAGTTATTTTCACAACTCTTAACAATTATTACAAATAAATTACATGAATTGAAAAGCAGAAAAATCTAAAAGGACCTGCATGGTTATCCTAATAAAAATACCAAGCAGTTCACATATATATAAAAAAAAAATGCTAACACCATTGACCCTGTGTCAAGCCATGCTCTTCATTATGAGGGCTAAGCAGCTCCATCTGTGCAGTTATAATTATTAATTTTAGCCCTCATTTTTATTTAGGGGGAGCTGAACAAGCACCTGCATAAAATATTATTAAAAATAATCATAATGCTCCCCCCTTTTCATCAGCTTGAGCATGGCCACCTGCACGGAAGAATAGTATATATATGGCGCTCCTAACCTAGGGGTAAATCTAACGCTCACATCTAGAGTGCAGAAAAAGTAAGCAAACACACCAATCATTTTTCAAACAGCATGCAATGAAAACCACGGAAAGCTTCGGCACACAGCAGGAAATAAAACCCAGCGGCCTAACCTAGATCTAGAAGTGGTGCCCTAGCAAATCATTCTATGTGTGTGTAAGGCTAGTGTGGTTTGGATAGATCCTAATATGGGCAGTTAGTTGAAATTATCTAGAGTTCATGTTTGTTATGAGCCAGGAAGGGAATTTTAGTTGGAATTCAAATATCAATGGATTAGGGTCCATTTTAGTTAATTTAGTTTGTTGGTCTGTTTCAAGAGCTTAAGGAAATAATATTTGAAGTTAAAGTTACATTAGCCAATTTTGGAAAGTCTCGGGTCCTCCTAGGAACTAGACTAAGGGTCCAAAAAGTCACTATGGGAAAAAGGCTAAATTTGGAATTCCTAACACCTTAGGAAAATACTAGACCTTAATACGAGTAGTTAGACAGGTAGTAGGCTGAAATCGGACTTCTCTAGGCAAAGTTATGGATTTTCTAAGTTTCGGGCCCTAAATGAACTAGGGTTGACCAAAAAGTTGACTTTCTACTCTAGATCATTTTCTAGAAACCTAAGATTCTCAATAAATACTAGGCCCTAATTGGAGTATAATGCAAGTGAGTTTACCTAATTTGGAATTTTCTACAATTAGTTATGGATTTTTTAAGATTGGGGTATTTAGGGAATTTTCTAAATTTCCTAACAAAAGGCCTTTTTTACTGTTTTGCTCCAAACAAGCTCCAAACTGATTGGAATCACTCCCAAAGATCAAGGATGACCTAAGAGAGTGTTCCCAAGTGTTTGGAGAAAATTTGGAATTTTTAATAATTTTTAATGAATTATTAGGGGCGAAAAGGTAAATTCCATCTATGGTCAAATTAGGGGTCAACCTAAAGTCAAACTAGGGAGCCCTATTTATCTAAAGTCAAGGATCAGATTCTGGTCAGTTTGAGGTATTATGGGTAATTTTCTGACTTAATATGTATTTATTGCATTTTTCGGAAGGTCTCGGGGCCTTAATTAGCAGGTTAATTATGGTTGGTTAACTAAGGGCTCTAAATGCTCCTAACAATTTCTAGAAAATTATGAGAAGCTTATGATGTCACTAAATTTAAGTGTTGAAGTTTTCATGTCGTTCTGGGATCTATCCTAGCTCCTAGAAAACTTCTAAGTTTGCTAGACAGGTCCTTAATTTTTGTCCTTAGGGTGTCACTACGTTGTAGGAGTTTAAAGTGATGTTCACACTAACCCTCGGGATAATAAATGCATGGGAGTACATAAGTAAAATAAACACGCCATGTCCTTAGATCTAGGAGAGCCTAAACTAAGTGGTGGTAGTGCGACCTACACATGCAATCTACGAAAGATAAAAAAGTAAAGACACCTAAAGAAAGAATTAGTGAATGATTGGGACTCAATCACCCACTAATTCATTCCCCCACAATTGCTCTTCATTCATAGGACCCATGTTTAAAATTTCATGAAGCAAGTCTCCCAAGGTTAAGAGATTTAACATATAAGTAGTTTCAAAGTAGTTTAAAAATACTTAAATATATATATATACATAGATTTTGGAAATTAAGATAATTAAAAATAGGTTGGATTTATAGTAAATATGTATATGGGCGATTTGCTGACCACTCAATCGAGACCTCGCAACGATTCGAAAAATAGTTTGTATCTTGGAAATAATTATTATATAACTATCAAAATACACAAATAATAGGCTCAAAACAGGAATCTATTCATACAGCCAAAATCAGAGGCTAGAAATGGTTCCAAAACATAAAGCTCGTCTTGCTGAAAAGAACGAGGGGTCGCACATCGAAATCCGACTTAAAACGGCGAAGATACGAAATTTACAAGTTCAAATACAATAAAACAATATTTTAAAATAGTGCAGTTTAACTGTTTTTTAAATAACAGGAGATACAGACAAAATTTTCATCTGGAAATAGTTTTAAAATATGCAGAATTCAGAGTACATCCAAAACAAGGTATTGTGCGCAAAAATCCGGCTTGAAACGAGAAATCTACACAATTTCGAAGTTCAAAGACAATAATTGAATAATTTTAAAATAGTACAGCTGGCTGTTTTTAAAATAACTGCACACAGACCCAAAATTTTCAAATAAAACCAATTCCAGAATGCGCAGAATCCGAATACGCTCAAAACAAGGGGTTGTGCGTCAAAATCGGATCGAAAACGAGAAAGTTATGCATTTTCGAAGTTTTAAAACAATAAATAGATTTTAAAATAACCAAAAAATAGATAATATTTAAATATATTTATTAAAATATCATAAAAATAATAAAATATAAAATAAAATTTTTGATAGTTCTGAAATTTTAAAGTAATTTAAACATATACATATATAATAATAATAATATTTTATAACACTTAAAATAATCAAAATAATTAAACTAACATTTAATTATTAAAATATACAATTTTTTTTATTTAATACAATAATAATAATAGCAATAAAAGACAAAACAATAAACTTACAATAAAACAAAATAAAGAACTAAATAATGATAATTAGCACAATAAATAATTATTAAAATAATAATATAATGATAATTAAATTAAAAATAATTATTTAAATAATAAAAAAGGTTTGCTGTTTTTTAAAAATAAATTTAAATCCATAGTTCATTTTAATAAAAAAAAAATTTTAATAGGTGGAGAATAAAAATACGATCAAAACGAGGTATTGTACGCGAAAATCGGGCGAAAAATGAATTTTCTGTGATTTTTTGAAGTTAAAATAGGTTTTAAAATAATTTTTTATATTTATTTAATAATATCAGACGGCGGCGCCACGTGGCACGCGTTCATTGGACCTGCGGTTCGGGCCAATGATTGCGCCGCCAGCAATCATTGGCGCAATCACTGCGGGATGATTGCGGCGGGACCCGCGCGTCACTTGAATGAGTCAGCACGGATCAGGACCGTCGATCCCGCACGGTTCGGCCGGACGGTCCAGATCGTGCCACGTAGTCCGCGGAACGGCGAGCGAAAATCCGCGGTTAAGGCCAAACCGCGGAGAGGCTTGATCACGGCCATATATCGCGAGACGGACGGCTGAGATCGGCCCTATTTGATCGCCGGCGAGACCCGAAACCCTAATTTGTTTTTGGGCTCGTTCTCTCTCGATTCGCAACGAAATTTCACGAAATTTTAAAGGAGAGTCCTAGGTATGAACAGAAATCATGGGGGATCATTTTTTCTATAAAATTCGAAGCCTAAAAAACACTATTTAGACCTAGGTGTTTAACCTATTCTAAGGGTTTTAAGAAGATCTAACCGTTGGATCTTAGAAATCTTTGTACGGTTGCACTTGTAGACTGTCCTCGTAAGTTTTCCTAGTTGAAATCACGAACCAACGAGCTACAGAGCGACTAGATCAAAGCCTTGACCGGATCTAGCTTCGGATCGCCAGAATCTCGCCGCCGGCGGGTGGGAATCGCCGGGATTGAGTCGGGAAGGGTGGTGGCGAGGTGCAGGAGCTCTCACACAAAATATCAGAGGTTGGGGACGTCTCTGACGAAGGCAAGAGTAAAAAGATCTTAAATTGACCTTGATTTTTGATATTTAAAGCCCCTAGACCTAAGGTGGACGGCTTAGATCTAATCCTCAGCTAATTGGGAGGGAAATAGGTCGGTTTTGGCCGTGGTTTCAATTTGAAATCAAGGAGAGGCTTTAATTCCCATTAATTAGGTCTTAATTGCAATAAAATAGATTATTTAGACCTATTTATGACCTGTTTTGACCAAGTTAATGTTTGACTTGGTCAAACCAGTCAATTAGGTCCATGGGGAAGAGTGATCAAGCCATGAAGCCATGAAAAGGATTTAAAATTGATTTTAGGCTTAAAGGGTCTAAATTGGTCAACCCTGGTTGACTTGGTCAACCAGGTTGACTCAAGGTCCAAGCTCGGGCTCAACGGACTCGACTCGACCCCACGAACCTATTGGAGAGGGTCTTGGGGTCTGACTTGGTCAATTTGACCAAGTCAACTCTCCAAGCCCAATTCCGGGCAAAATCGAGGTCAACAGGGATGATGTGGCTGTAGACCTTGGGAGATACCAAGGTGAATTGGGGATGTTGACAATGGAGTTGATGTTGGAAGGGAGGAGGATGATAATTAAAGGAGATGTGGGATTCTCCAAATCCATGGTGTCACTAAAAACCATGGTAACGGCCATACAGGAGGTAGGAGGATTTCTGATATAATTACAGAGCTTTGAGGGGATTAGAGGAGAGGAGAGGAGGGAGGGTACATCCCTCAATAGGCGGAATGAGAAGTTGGCCCTCCGATACTTTGGTCCGTTTGAGATAGAAGAGGGATCGGAGTAGTGGCGTATCGATTAAAGCTACCATCGAACGTGACCATACATCCAGTTTTCCACGTATCACAGCTGAAAAGAGCTATAGGGGATCACACAACGAGTCTAGTGTTGCTAGCAATACTAACTGAAGATTTGGAAGTGGTACTAGAACCACTAGAACTGCAAGGGGTACGCCAGGGAGGAGGAGGAATCAAAGAAGTGTTGATCAAATGAAAAGACCTTTCTGAGTATGATGCTACTTGGGAACCTTATGATAGGATGCAAAAGCAGTTTCCGGCCTTCCATCTTGAGGATAAGGTGGTTCTTTGCGAATGAGGTATTGATAGACCGGTCTAGCCGACCCCAGTTTTACAGCCGGCGCAGGCCAACTGTTCCGCCCAACCAGTAAATCAGGCCCATGGGACTAAATTGGAGCGGGGATCTTGGGGGCTGATTTTTGTGAAGGCTTTAAATAAGAGAGAAAGGGGAGAGTTAGGGTTATGCTATTGTTTTGTGAGAGTTCTGTTTTTCTTAGTGTCTTGGTGCTTGTTCTCTAGCGGCATCTTGAGACTTAGGAGAAACCGGTCCTCCTCTGAAATTGAGGATCAATTGTATCTTGCTTCTTCTTATTTGTTTTCCTAGCAATAAAATCTATTTGTGCTGGATCCTGTTCATGGGTTATTTTTGATACCAAGACGTATCACATTATCTTAACAGGATTCAAGAAACGTTGAGTAAAGAAGGATGCAAATAGTCATATCGAAAGTTTTTAGATGTTGTTGGAAATTATTGTTTTTTTCCTTATGTTTTAGAATTTCAGTTGTGATATTTAACTTTTATCTGGTCGAATTTAAGGTAGTTTTTTTTTTTTGAGAGAGAGAGATAGAGAGGGGGTTGGTCGGCTAATACCACTTGTGCCTTTTCATTTTTTTGGTGCAGATCTGAATTCATGGCGAGCCCAGGGAGATCAATGCTATATTCCCTTCTTTTATTCATTATTATTCTGTCACTTCTTGAGATGTATAGAGGGACATTGGCATCTTCTGAGGTGTTGACAATTGCTGGCGGCCTCATTAGCTCTCTTCTATTTGTTGTGATGCTAACTGTAAGTTGTTAATGTGTTATTTCACCCTCCCTCTCTTATCTGCAAAGACATGGATGCAAGCTTTAATTTGTAACTGTTAGTTTAAGCTCCCTGCTGAACTCATTTGTGACCGCAATACTTGCTTTTTATGCATTGCTTTTTTGGTTTATATTTAGTATGCAAACTGTTTCTTTTCTTCTGCTTGCCCGAGCGCTCATAATACTCAGTAATACTTTTCTTTTAGCTTTGTTATCTTCTCAAAAATTATTTATTCGTCTGCCATATTCTATCTTTTTATAACAAATATTGATATTTTATTTTTCTCCTCAAATTTTCATTTGCACTAAATGATAAATGGTAATGATTGAAAACCAGGAAAATAATTATTTTAAAAACACGTGCAAGCGTTCCTCTCTTCCTTCCTTGCTCTGTTAATTAGAAGAAAATCATGTAGCATGGGAATCTTCTTTATTAAATTGTATATGCTATTTATTTTTCCGTTTAAAATTTTATGAGTAATTCCAACAGTTTTCCAATCATTTCTTAATTTTGGGCTCTAACTATTGAAAAGGAAAGAAAATTTCATTATTATGTATAGTGTTTTAATGTGTCGGACTCATATTAGATTCTGAGCATACTTATGTCTGAACTAAATTCAACAATCAACTTTTTCCCTAGGAAAAAAAAAGGTCCAAAATAGTTCCTTAATTATTAGTAAGTGCTCAATCTAGTTCATCAAATATTAAAAATTGATCCAATTTGATCCCTACATTAACAAAATAGTCCCAATTGATGGAAAGTGCCGTTGCTCACCCACTACTTTATAATTTGAGGAGGGCACCTTAGTAAAAAATTGATAATTTCAACATTTTAACTCATTTATTAAAATTTCCTATTATTAAAATTTTTAACTCATTTAGTAGAAGTTGAATACAAAAATATAATGTAAGGCAGATATCTAATTATTATTATTATTTTTAATTTCACAATGTTATATAATAATTAGTTAAATCTCCCAGAAGGTAAATGATAATTACCAATATAATTTGTATTATAGAAACATACCATCGTGATACTCATTCCAAATACCTTTTTTTACTATTTATTCATTATTTAAGTTTTGTACTTATCATAATACATCAAATGCCAAAATAGAACAACATAAGAAATGTAATTCCACATTCACTTGCACTATCTAAAATACTCTCAGATTTAACTTTGGTGTTAACTTCAAACTTTCATTTTTTGCTCTGGGATCAAATTGGATTAATCTTAAATAGTCTAGGGACTAAATTTGAGCAGTATTAAACTTTGGGACTAAATTTGATACTTACTCATAGTTTATGGACTATTTTAATCTTTTTCTCCTATATATATATATATATATATAACTATTTTTATCATTGACAGTTGCCATTTTTCTGCAGTATGCTATGATTTTGCAGCACAATTTCAGATTTATCCACTTTTAAATGAGTAGCCTTCCCAATACCAACTTTTCATCATGTGATGTTTGTTTTGTGTTATATCTTGCAGTTCGTCGGAAACTATCAGGAGTCATGTGGAAGTAGAACCGGATGGGGTGCTGGTACGCGTAGCATTGCTTGACTGTTTTTTGTTTGACATTCATTTTGTTAATATATTTGCTATCTATTTTTTGCAGTTATCCTTGCAGAATCTATTGCTCTTATTGCTGCCAGCACTGTTCATCGCGTGTGCATTACAACATGGTATTTTTTTTTTAATGTTCTTATATTTATTTTACTTTGTTAATGAAAATAATTTGGAAAAAATAAAAATCTCTAAAATTATCTCATTTGATGCATAACTTTCATTGAAGTTGTTGATCTGTTAATTGGTTATATGAATCCTCCTGTTGGCCTATATGGAGGTTTAAGAGTTAATTTTGTGTTTAGGAGTTAATTGATTTGAAATTTGGGATCCAACTAGTATGAATGAGTTTATAAAGATGACAAGATTAAAAACCGTGATCTATAATACCAGTAAAGAGTGAGATTAAAGAAAGGAATAGTTGAGATAGGCTGATTATAATGGTCTGGGTTCATCATGAGCTTACATCCAAGAATTTCATTCTATTGAGGCTTCGTCACTGGTGAAGAAGAACATGCACTCACAACACCACCATTTTAACTAAAAAGGTCAACAACAATCGTTTTCAATTGGTAAGATCAGCCCTACACTAAATCTTTTTAGAGCTAATAGCGAACCCACACGAATTTTCATGGCTAAGGATGAAGCTACATCTTCATCCCTAATTTATGGTGGAAAGTAATATCACCCCTAATTGATATCTTCATCCTAACATTTATGGTGGAAAGTAATTAGTTGACTAGGTCTAAATCTAAAGATTATAGTTGCTACATGAACTTTACGGATACTGAATGAGAATACAAGAATTGGTGGATACAATGATTAGTTGAAGAATAAATATTATTTATTTATAAGAAACCAATGAAAATGGGAAAAGCACCTAAGGACGTTTGAGAAGCTTATAAGTTATTGTATGATTGGCAAGTTGATAGAGAGTTAAAAGATAAAGTTATTGAACTGAATAGGGTTAGTAATTGTGTGAATGTTATTAAAACAACTATAAAAAATATATTGTAAATGTGATTAGTGTTTATTCTCCTTTAGCTTAAAAATATATAGTAGTTTTGGAAAAAGATTGATGAATTAATGCATGTATAATTGAGAAAAAAATGATAATAGGTGTCACTTAAAATAGATATATATATGTTCTAATTGGATGGGATATGCGAAGATTCATGGCGAATATAAAATAGGGCATAGAACTGAAATAGAATAACATGTAATTTATTTCATAGTAACCTATAATCTTGCAAAATTTATAGTGTTAACATGAGAAGGAAACTTGATTATCTATAAAAATAAGGCTACCGAGCTACAAATAGGTTTTGGTAATTTGGAAGGAAAGAAAAATCTTTTTACATAGATTATAAGGTAATTTTAGGAAAGTGTTTGACCACGCCACAAAATAGATTGGTTGTTATGACTGTATATCTTACATAGATTAGTTGTTATGATTGTATATCTTATGATCATAAAGAAAACCATAAAACGAGCTAACTGTCCTATGATATGGTGGTGGAATTCCAAAAGTGGAAAATTGTTTATCTTTGAAAATAAGTTACTAATGGAGATAAATTGGGATTCTTTAGTTTTAGGCCAAGATTGATTTAGAAAACTAGTGCAAAGAAGAGACTTTAGTATAAAAACTATTTTAAATTTGTCTTATATTAATTGTAAGAAATAAAAAAATTTCAGTGTATAGTAATCAACAAGATTTCTATCATAATTGATTTAAAGAGAGAAAAAAAAAAGAAATTTTATGGAAATTTTAACCTAGGTCTGATATAGTAAGTGATGTAGAAATAGGGAAAGGGGCAA
This sequence comes from Dendrobium huoshanense, assembly GCA_016618105.1. Classification (NCBI taxonomy): domain Eukaryota; kingdom Viridiplantae; phylum Streptophyta; class Magnoliopsida; order Asparagales; family Orchidaceae; genus Dendrobium; species Dendrobium huoshanense. The sequence continues at coordinate 54,886,067 of CM028360.1, read as the reverse complement.
GTTCATAAATTGTAAAGAAGATTTAACCCAAAGACAGGTTTAAGTGGATTTGAAATGAAATTAACTTCAAATTTCAAATGGATGGGGAGGTATAAAAACTATTTTGAAAAAAAAAATTTGGTGCCCCATAAATTAATTAAATCTGAAAATGATTACAATTAATTAAATACAAAAGAGAATAGGAGGAGAAATTAAGAATTTAGTAATTAATCCTCCATCAATTCTCCCTAATTTGAGGAGCCAAATAGGAATTAATTGCTAATATGAGAGGGAATTTGGTGAAATAAATTTGAAAATTTGAAAGGGAGCAATAAGAATTTTGAATTTAAATTTATAGTAACTTTCCAAAATAGGTGGAATAAATTAGGAAAGAAATTTGAATTTCAAATTAAATGCTATGCCCTAATATCATGCACCCCAAATAGAAAGGAGTTTGATGATTGAGGTGGCCGGCGGAATGGTGAAAATGGCCGGCATAAGGTGGTCGGTGGTTTGGTGGGGATTCGACAAGGAGAAAATAAAGATAACAAAAAAGAATAAAAAAATAAAAAAAAAAAGACCCGGCCGTCTCCAAGGTTGGTGGGTGATGATTTCCCTCTCCAAGGGATTATCACGAGCCCGGAACTGGTGAAGATTTTGATTCCTCCCATGAATCTCACAAACGCAAGAAGAACAGAAAAACACAAAAAATTTCATATTCATTAACCATCTCTTACAATAGGACCTTTATTTATAGATCTAGAAATTGGGCCAAAACACTCACATAACCTAGTAAAATAGGAAAAATAAAACAAGAGCTAAACTTCATAAAATAATACATAAATAAAATTAAAACCGTCGATTTACGACGCCGCCTGTGATAGATGCGCCAAATCTTCGTATTGATGTCCGCATCAGTAAGATCCTAGTCAAGGATGAAGACAATAACAAGGAAAGTTGATAGTGTTATTTTGAGAAATTATTAAATGAAAGTTTTGTGAAGAGTTTTTTTAAGTTGCAGAATGAACAAAATAATGATGTTTATCATTGGTTTATATTGAAAGAAGAAATTGAATTGGTTATGAAAATGATGCATAAAGGTAAAGCTTTAGATCTATGTGAGACATCTATTAAGATTTGTGTAATAATGAGAGATAACACCGTGACTTAGTTAATACATATTTTTAATCAATTTTTTAATGCTAAGAAGATATCAAATGATTGGGAAAGATGCATTTTGATTTCAATATTCAAGAACAAATGATGTCACAACCTAAGTCGGGTTGGCAAGACCCAACAAATAAAAGTGAAATCTAAGGACTAGTGCTTGAAAGACGATAATTCAATCGATCAAAAATTTTGGATTGATCTCTTATGGAACTGCACAAGGATAGCTGTGAGGATGGATTTGTTTGACCTAGTTGGTTCAAAAGGCTTAGAGATTAGCTCTAAGAGGTTGTCTCCTATCATCTAGTTCTACAACCTGTAAATTGCCAAGACTAATTCATCTAATCAGTCTCAAAATCCATCCAGTCACCAGACATGGTTCGATGGCTAGGGATTTGGGAGAAGCCGGATCTTCCTCTCCAATTGAAGATCCAACTTTATCTTATGTTTTCTCTTCTTAGTTGTTTCTAAAAAAAAAGAGTTATTGTGTGTTCTTCTTCATAAATTTCATGTGTAGTTCTTTAGTTTTGTCGAAATTGCATCCACTTCCTATCTTATGACATAAAGAAATGTAGAAGTGTGGAAAGGGGAGAATTGAAATATAAAATTTCATATTTCTAAAGTCAAATTTTAGTCATCCATGAGAAGATCAATGGGAAGTTTGTCATCATGAAGGAGCTGATTAAGAAGATGCTCGAGCTCCAAATCAAAACAGCATCGTCGGAGGCTGGGGGAGCCGTTGGTGGCTAAGGGAGTGGAGGAAACCCTAATCCGATAAGGAGAGGGGAAAATCAGAGGTGGAAATGTTGGTGGGAGAAGAGGAGATGCCACCTTTGGAGCCACTTCCAAGGAGAGGAAAGGGTGAAGGAGTGAGATTTTTGGTGAAGTTGCAGAGTTTGGAAGGAGAAAAAAAAGGGGTTGAAGATAGAAGCACCAGACATGATTCAATTACCCCAATAACAGTATATGCAACAGACCAAACTCTTAAGTCTTAACTATCGAGATGTTGTTCTCTTTGGCCTAAGGGTCTCACGGTTTTATCTTGTTGGTGTAACTTCCCAAGAGGGCACCCATCCCAGGATTTCTCCGGGATGAGTATGCTTAACTGCAGAGTTTTTTAATAGAATTTCAACAATTACACCAAAAGACACCTCGATGTTTAAGTGTTTAGCTTCTTTTACTTAAGGGGTTTCATAATCTCACTCATTTAAGTAACTGACGTCCTCATCAGTATCTTTATCCCATGATTCAAGAGGTGGTCCTTACAAGTTCAGGTGTTGACTCTCGCCACATAACATTTTATTCCATACAGGATTCAAGAGATGGCTCTCATGGCATAGTACTTCGTCTTGTATGACACTTAGTTCCCATCATCTAGCTGATGTATTACTTTGATATCTTTTATGACAACCCAAACTCTTAAATATCGAGATATTGTCCGCTTTGGCCTTAAGGGCCTCACGTTTTGTTCTATTGGTGTAGCTTCCAAGGAGGTTACCCATCCCAAGATTTCTCCGGATGAGCACTCTTAACTGCGAAGTTTCTTAATGAAATTCAAATCATTACATTAAAAGGCGGCTCAATGTTTAAGAGTTTATCTTCTTTCACTTAGGGGTTTCACAATATTGAGGGGTGTTCCAACTAGTTCAGGGGTTGCCTCCTCCGCAGGAATGCGAGCATGTTATCATCTTGAAGGAATAAGTCTCACCTAGTTGTGTTCGTCTGTACCTTCGTTGTTGAGCCGGTGTTTAAGAGTTTAGCTTCTTTTACTTAAGAGGTTTCACAACCATTTTCTAGTCCATTTCTATTAGTTTAGTGCTTCGGCAACAATTTCCTTCGTTCCACCTCGAGGACAAGGTGGCTCTTTGGGAGGAGTATTGATGGCCCGACTGCTGAGCCGGTGGACCCTAGTAGAGTGGGTGGCAGGCAATAAGAGAGAGGGAGAATTATTAGGAAAATTTTAATTAAAATTGGGAGGGAATTAATTAGGAAAATAAATTTAATTTGAATTCAAATCTGAGAGGGAGTTATTTAGGTAAAACACAGGGGAGTTAATATTCATTATGTAATGATGAATTAATGGGGAATTGTTTAGGAAAGTTTTAATTACAATTGAGAGGTAATTAATTAGGGAAAGATATTTAATTTGAATTCAAATATGAGAGAGAATTATTTAGGGAAATGAGACTGATTTGGGAGATGCATGATTACTTTATTTTTTATTAAAGAATCTATTGAACAATTGGTGTTGTCTTTCATATTTTTGCATTTGAATGTTGGTTTGCATTTGTCTTATATCATATTTGGCACCAAAGCATCCAATTTTTTTAAGAGATTTTTATTGATTAATAACTTCCTGCATCATATTCAATCGTGTCATTGTAGTTTCATATTTTGTAAAATTACTAGAATTTTATTTCGCTCAACTTCTTTGATGTGATCTTGACTTCTTATTTTGTTGCTTCTAAAATATTCAAGTTGATCTGACTTTTCTTCAACCAAGGCAAAACAATTCAAATAAAGTTTTTCTACATTAGAAATTTCTACCTAGGGTGATATTGTTGCTTGTTCTATTGTTTTTGAAATTTGTTAAAAGATCCCTAGATCTTTATTTGATTAGGTCTTCTGCTCAATATCATAAATTTGGTTTGTATTTAAATTGTCCTTGTATTTAGAATTGAAAGCATATTTTTTTTCTAACTAGATCCAATAAAATATTGTAATCTAGAAAATTCTTCAGTTTTGAATACATGTTTTCTAACTTCAATCAACCAAATGAGCCCTCAATTTAAGTACGGCCCATTTGACACTTCTAACTAGAATAAGACAGCACAGAAAACTTGCGAAGAAATAAGTGCAAATATTGGGTGCACATTTTTTATTGCATGTTCATAGTCCAAACGACTAACAGTAGGGAGCAGCCATCTAATACTGGTGAATGATATTAAGACATCTCCCAAAATGTTCGAGTACAATATAAAATCTCTTATAAAAACATTTAGTAATATAAACAAATTTCTGAAAATATATTAAAGTCCTTCAGTGTACAAACTGAATTTACAATGAATTTGGGTGATTTTAAGATGATTTGATTCAGTTTGACTATGGGTCTGTTTGAGACGTCTGCAACGTTTTATATTGATTGTGAAGTTGCTGTGCAGAAAACAAATTTGCTACTATGTTTGCAGAAAGTAGTCTTTAACCATAAATTTTTTTGAAAAACAGTGAGAAAATAATAAGAAAGTAGTAGCTAAACAAAATTGTAATTGTTATCTGAAAAAAAAAAACAATAAGAAAGCTATTCCAAATATATCCTAAAAAAACTAAATTGACAAGATAATTATGTGGATATGAGAAAAATAAAAGAAATCATAAAGCTCGCTGTACTTTCTTTGCTTTCATTGACATCATCAATTTTGCAATCATAATCTCCCACTTCTTTATCTCTAATCAACTATGTTGACCAATTTATCTTATGCGCTTAAGATAAAGATTATTCTACTATTGATTACAATATTTTTAAACAAAAGTTAGAAACAGTTGGACAACCTCATCTGAAAGAAATATTGCATAGACTTGGTTTTTTTAACAGTCCCATCTCAACTGCTCAAGCAATACATAGACCAGTTTTAAATAGGCTAAATATATAATGGTAATAATTAATAACTTTTAACGATTGCTTGTGTTACCTGGTATTTGGTAATTAAACCCTAATAACAAAAGTATTTGTAGCAGTTAGGGTTCTTCCGTCGTCAGCAAAAATGCCACTATTTGATTGCAGGTGAACAGTGCGACGTCAATATTGATGTGATATTGTTCACATGCTATTTTTTTAATTAAAAAATTAATTATTTAATATATAAAATAAAATATGAGAAATAATATAATAGGAATATTCTTTTTTTGGTGTTAGAAAATTGAGTTCGATTGGAAACAAGTTACTGCATTTTGGTGTATTATTGAATTTTGGAGTGAAAATTGGGTTTTTTCGGTTGGAGATGGCCTTAGGGGGCATGCGCAAATTTGCTACTTTGTTGTCAATATATTTTATGAATATTACTCTTATTGGTGGTATTATACTATTATTTATAAACTTAATACTAATACTAAATTACTAATTAACTTCCCCTTCGATTTATCTATATGCAGCTTCCTTTTCTCAGCTGGGTTTCTTTATGAGATTAACAAGCTTTCCACCCTCATGTTCATCAAAGGAGAAGCAAAAACAAAGCGGCATTAACTGAAGCTTGAAATTACTAGCCTGCTTCAGGTCAATCTTCTATCCTGGAATTCCTCAGAACCATTAAAGTAGATTGCCCCTTTTTTAATCCAAAATGACGTTAATTGATTGAGAAATTCAAGCACAAATCATAAATTTAGCATTTTCCTTCCTAGCTAAATCTTTTCTTGATATGCTTAGTTGTAGTGCCATCCATATAAACAGCCAAACAGGGCTCAACAAGCCCCTGGGTTTGTTTACATTCTGGAGTTGTTTGCTTTGTGAAAACCTGAAGCCAAGTATTTACACATAAATAGGTGTTTTTGTTTATTTTGAAGTTGTTGATTGTTGATGGTGCGTTATTCTGATTCATAATTGTAATGTTGAAGTAAATATGATCAATTTGATTATATTTATCATACGTTATGTGAGCGAGTTCTAAGACTTGGGCTTCGTTTAGGACGACTTTCTTATTGCTTTTTAAAACAACATTTTAGTATAAAAATTAAAATATTGCTTTAAGAAACAATAAGAAAGCCATCCCAAATGAAGCCTTAGGGTCTATTTGAGACAGATTTCTTGTTACTCTGCTACACTTTTGTTTTGCAATTGCTTTATTTGTGCACTTTATAAATTTCTACGATGTAAAATTGTTTTTTGGTAATCATAACAACTAAGACTTTGTTTGGGACGGCTTTCTTATTCCATTCTAAAGTAGCTTCACAATACACAAATTTTTGGCTTAATTTGTTTTTATTAAAAACCCGCTTTAAAAAATAATAAGAAAACTAATGCAAACGAAACTTAGGCTTCGTTTGGAACGGCTTTCTTACTACTTAAAGCAGCTTTCTAGTACGAACTTTTAATTTTTTCACTAAAAAACTGCTTTAAGAACAATAAGAAAGCCATCCAAAACGAAGTCTTAGTTACTTTCTCCATAATAATTTTATAACCAACTTTATAAAATATTGTCGCAATCTCAAATACATTCTTATGTGTCTATTTGAGATGGATGCAACTTTACATAAAGGTGATTATAAAATTATCATGATAAACATAGAACGCAAATTTTCTTTGAAGTAGCGAGAAAATGACAGATAAATAGAATATCCAAAAATAAATCCTTATTCATTAAAGAGATGATGTGAGAGCTATAATATAATTTATAAGTTCTGAGGGAACTATTGGTCCGACTGATTCATAGAAGAAAACTTTTAAAATATTTATATAGTTTGAGAATGACTTGGTAGATATCTTGAAAATCTGTAGTGTTCAGCCTGTTGCATTTATATATAAAATTGGTAACTATCTACTGATGGGAAGGAGACTTAGAACTTTCAAAGCACGCATTGTTTTTTCTATCTTCTTCTACCGAAGGGCATGAGGGGGTGGTATGTCATTATGCCATTTGATTATTGTTGGTCATCTTTTGAATGATTGAGAATATTATATTACGTAATTTTTGAAATTTTTGTACTATTTTTCGGTAGAAATTGTATTGTACGGAGAGCGGACGCAGAACGTCATCTGAAGATCAATTAGAATGTGTCACGTCAGCGGTATCGAGCTACAATACTGAGCGATATCGAGCAGTATCTAGCTGCAATATCGAGCGAAGGGGTGATGTGGTGCATTCTGATTGGTCAGCGGACGGTGTTTGGTGTCTGTAGAAAATAATTAATTGTTTTTCATGCCTCTATTAATGAGTAAAAAATACAAAGACATTATTACCAGTTCTTCGAAAGTTTTGATAATAATTTTCATTTCTATAATGAGTGAATGTAAATTTACCAATTTTTATCTTTAGATAATTAAATAATCCCTAAGATAAAAAAAATTTAAAATGAAAAAGGAATCATTAAATCTTAAAAAAAAAAATTAAAAGGTGCATCTATTTAATAGTTAATTTTGCATATTTTATTTAAATAAAAATGGTATTGCTTCAAATAAATTCACTAATGAGATATATTTTTGTTGATTTCAAAGCAAAATGACTAAGGCTTCGTTTGGGACGGCTTTTTTACTGCTTTCTAAAACGGAGTTTTAATACAAAATTTTTTATTTTTTACTAAAATGTTAAAAAAAAAGCCGTCCCAAAAATGTTAAAAAATAAAAAATGTAATTTACTTATTGTAACTGATGTTATGGCTTATTAAATTAATATATATTCAAAATTTTATTTAAGAATAAAAATGCTTCACATTTAAATAAATATTTCAAATATAAATAAAGTATTAATTAATCAACACACTATTAGCTAAATTATGTTGAATTATAATTTTTACTCTTATATTTTATTCCATATTAAATAAATTTATTTCTAGTTAACTTTTATTTAAATGAAATAATTAATTTTTAAGCAAAATAATTACCTCTTAGGCTTTGTTTGGGACTGCTTTTTTATTGCTTCTTAAATTAATTTTCTAACACAAAAATTAAAATTTTTATTCTAAAAAATACTTTAAGAAAATAGTAAGAAAGCCGTCTCAAACGAAATCTTAGTAAATTATTAAGCATGAAGAGGACAATGAATTAGATGCCAAAGAAACTTTTGTAACATTATATATACAAATATATATAGAACAAACACACAACTCTCCTTGGCCTATTGGTTGAGAGCTTAGGCTTCCAACTAAGAGGTCCAGGATTTGAGTCTATGTGTATGCGTTTTGTGTGTGAGTTTGCCTTAAATGGCTTAAATGTCCCAAAAAAAATATATATATATATATATATATATATATATTATATATATATATATATATATATATATATATATATAAAACAAAAAAATGGAATAAAAGCTTGGAGAAATCGATTACGATTAATTGTAGCATAATTTCTCTACATTTGTTGATAAAATAAAATAAATAAATAAAATAAAAAGCTAGAGCCACTTCCACTTATTTTAACCCAATAACCAATGTACAAAAAATTGATCCACATTTGTCCATTTTATTTTATTATTTTTTATTTTTTGATCCACATTTGTCCAATGAAGCATCTCTGTATTAAATTTAGGGCAAACAAGCTATGAGTTAACACTTGATACAAGCTGATTTTAAATAATGTGGCTTAATATTTTTGATAAATAAGTTTGTTTGTATAAAACTATATGTTGTTTGTGTTATTAATATTTTTAAAAATTCTATTAATTAAAATATTAATTTATTGTATCTACTAAGAACAATAAATATTAATCTTACAAATATCAGGATTTACTTTAATCTTACAAATATGATGCGTCACCAAAAAATTATCTTGATGAGGCACGAATCTCGAGGTATATTTAAATTGAAAAATTTTAAAATTAAATTAGGGACCATGCAAACTCTTAGTTTATCAAACTTATAACCAAATTGAATATCTCAAGGAGACAAACCCAACAACATCAAAATCGGTAAGATCAGAGTCCAAATGAGTTCAAACTAAGAGATCGAGTGTATTTAGAATGTTCAAAACATTATTTGGATGACCAAATGATCTCTAAAAATGACATGCTTATAGTTTAATTGAGTAGCTCGGCGAGAAGAATTAAATAAGCCTAAGATCGCTTAATTCTGACATCATTAAGTCCCTTAAACACTTTGAAAATGCTCTATGATCAGGGGAATCAATATGGGTCATCCGATGGAACACTCAGAACCTGCCGTAGATCTTCTTCATATTTATAGGGAGTGTCACTCACGAAAATATATAAATAGACCCTCACTCTCTACATGTGAGGGACTTTGAGAAGGAGATTGAAGAGAGTTCTGAGGCTTTAAAAGCTCCAGCACCATCTCCGGTGAACCTATGTTGACCGTCATCGAACTGCCAACTGCTGTCGACTACTACCCGACCATCATCAGACCACCTCCTGACCATCGTCGATCCATCACCCAACCATCAACCAATGTTGGATTCCCACCAGACCATCGTCAGACCACCACCCAACTGTTGATCGGTTTCATACTTTCACCCGACCGTTGATCGTCGTCGAACTCCTGCCTGGTCATCGTTAGAATACCGTCCGGCCTCCAACTGTCATCGAACTTCCACCGGACCATCGAACACCGTCGAACTCCTGCCTAACAATCATGGACCACCGCCCAGTCGCCGACTTTCTCTGGACTTCCGCCAAACGCCGTTCAACTTTCGTCCAACTCTCCAAAACTATTGTAATTTTATAGCCTCCAAGTCAAGTAATGGGGTCTTTGTAATTCACTCAAATATGTTGTAATCATTTCACTTGGGCTAGGCCACATGATTTTTTCTCTGGGTTTTCCAGGTAAACAATTTTTAGTGTTTTCCTACCCTATTTTCAACTATCTATTTGTGCTAGATATTCGTGTATCACTAAAAAAAATTCACTCACTCGCAAATATTCTAGCCCGCAATAGTATATATTAAATGTACACGAAAACACAACATCAAGCATTTATCCCACAAAATCTAATATTGTCCTTGTCAAGTCTCAAGTTTTGAATGAGAAAAATATAGGGTTATGTTAGTCAACAAACAATATAAAATTTATCGAATAATCATAATATAACGTGAGCGCATGCACATTTGTTTTGCCGATTTTAAATTTTTCTTAGCACAACCCTTATTCAAAAAAAAATTATAAATTTATGTTAAAATTAATTTTATAATTTTACATGTTCTAATTATAATTATTGCTATATATTTATATACACAACTTAGACTAATTGACTAATTGTTAAATTTTTTAAAGTGTTAACTTAATGTTACATATCCTTATAAGTTAGATTAACCACATACCTAAACCAAACATTAATTAAACTTAATTAATTTAATATATAATAAGAAAGTAATCACATGCAATAAATTAAAATTAAAATTATTTTATAATACATAATTTTTTTTAATTCTTTCATATAGTCATATATTGTATGGCATCCATGAACTTTCTCAAACGCCAAAGGCTAACCACCAACAAGTTGCAACTTACAAATTTAAAATTGCTATACAAACTTATTTAAAATTAAAATTTATTTGACTTTGGTTAAGTCTTGTGGAAGTAAATGGAAATTAAAAAATTATAAATAAAAAACATATGGGAATTGACTTTAATTATTTTAATAATAAACATTCATATTTAAAGCAGTTCATATTAATTTTATTCATGAAATTTTTTTAATAAATAGTTTATGAATAAAATAAGAGTAATTTATCTAAAAGAAATTTTTACATATATATATTTTTAAAATAAATATTTATTATATTATATATATTATGAGATATATACTGTACTAAATATGTACATATAGGCTTAATTCCTCACCTACCTAAATTTCAATCCTCCTCCCTCCTCTGCTCCTTCATAGGAATGTCAAAGGCAACAGTCATAGCTCTGCTTCTTCTCTTGTCGTCCGCCATCTCCGGCCTTCAAACAACCACAGCCACCACCGCCACCGTCCAAAACGATCAAGATGGTAACTTTCTTCCCCCTTCTCTGTTAAAGTCGTTTCCTTTACTTCAAATACATTACAGTTGCAGAGCTTTTGTTTCAGCTGCTGCTCTCCGATCTCTTATGGATTCAATGAAGAACTTGCCGCCGAGTTGGGGTAAGTCCAAAGCTCCCTGTGGTTCTCCGCCATGGGACGGTGTCACTTGCAACAACGGTTCTCGAGTTACAGAGCTGTGAGTTCTTTTATAAGATTTCTGCTTTTGAATTCATTAATGGAAACTCTGCATTTTTTTAATTTATTTATTGAGATCTATAGTTTGATTGAACTTCTTTTAATTGAATGTTTCAGTAAATTATACAATATGGGTTTGATCGGAACTTTAAGCGGTGACATTGGGAGCCTTACTGAGTTGCAGTTCCTGTGAGTTTTTTTGGCTAAGTTCTTTCTATTTTGGAATTGAAGACACTACTTTTAGAAAGAACAAGTTAACTGAGCTATGGACATGGATGGTTGCTAATTTAAGCTTCGTTTAGGACTGCTTTAAGAAGCAGAAAGAAAGTCGTCCCAAACGAAGCTTTAGTTTTTCTACCTCATGTGTGAAAATGTATTGCATGGTTCGATTGGTAATCTGAGAAAGCTTAGTTTTTTCATACCTGCAGGGACCTGTCTGATAACAAGGATCTTGGCGGCCAACTTTCGCCTGCTATGGGAAACTTGATGCAGCTTGAATCCCTGTAAAAGAATCAAATTCCTTTAATATGTTGAAGCAGTCCATAATATTTTAAGGTTTCGTTTGGGACGAATTTCTTACTACTTAAAGCAATTTTCTAGTATTTTTGTACTAGAAAGCTGCTTTAAGAAGTAGTAAGAAAGCCGTCTCAAACGAAGCCTAAATATAACTGTATTTTTGGACCCAACTTACTTGAACATTTCCTCCTGTGCAATCACTCAGAATACTGGTTCGTTGCAGCTTCAATGGCTACATCCCCAGCGAATTAGGCAAACTAACCAAGCTCATATATTTGTAAGGGATTGTAATGGCTATTTAGTACATAAAATTTCTGTCTTACCAATATTTAGTAGGAGACTTTCAAACTTTCAAGTCAGAAAGGAAGAAATACTATTCCTTGTTGATTCATTTTGTATCTCTTTGCTTCTTGTTCTTAGGGGTCTGAACTCGAACCAGCTTGTTGGAACCATTCCAGCTGCACTGGGAAACCTCTCCAATCTCATCCGGCTGGATCTGGGAAACAATCACTTAACTGGACCTTTGCCAGTCTCTAATGGCTCAGCTCCAGGATTGGATCAGCTTGTAAACACACAGCACTTGTGAGTTCCTGCAGTCTGGCCTTGTAATTTACATGTGAAGAAGGGAAGGTGATAGAAAATACTTGAGTTCGCAAGTAACCCTAATGGGAAATACTTGAGTTCGCAAGCAAACCGAATAATAATCGATAAAACTGCGAGAAAATATGGTGGAAGAATAATCAAATGATATATAATCTTATAGAAAGCAAAGCGAAACAAGAACGAAGCAAAGATGCAAGAGATTCTCAATTCGAGAGAAGAATCGTCTCTCCCAATTCTCTAAACAAGAGTCTAGAGCCCAAGTTGTCAACAAAAACCCTAATTGAAAACCAATCATAACATAATCCCTCTCTAAACATCTCATGCTTTTTAATACAAAAACTTTCCTAATCTAATTTCCCTCTCCAGCCCTAGCCGCCCCCTCCTTTTCAATTTGAATTCACTTGGATTAGTGGGGCCCTCAAAGGGGGCGGCCAAGATCCTTGGAGGCCGACAAGTTCCGCCTCCAGTTCAAGGTGAACCGGCCTAACATAAGGGGTGATCTTTCTAATGATACTTTTTGTATTCTTAACAGCCATCTTAACAAGAATAGGCTTTCAGGTCCCATTCCAGAACAGCTTTTTCACTCTGATATGCATCTAAGACACTTGTAAGCCTTCAATACTCAAATGTCCGCATTTCCTCATTAAAAAGATGAAGTTTCTGCTTACTAATTTCGGCTAATGGCAGACTTTTGGATAGAAATCAAATTGTTGGGACGATTCCAACTTCCATAGGAGCTGCAAAAAAACTTGAGATAATGTAAGTTATAAGAATAAAGGCATAGTTTTATGTGATTTATATCTGATTGATATATCTTATATACAGTCGTCTTGACAAGAATCATCTGGAAGGTACAGTTCCTTCTACAATCAACAATCTTGCTAAACTTGGTGTTCTGTAAGTGGTCATGGCTACTGTGAAGCTATTGTAAACAATGTATAGAAGCTGCTTATGTTAAGTGCTTACAGCGGCATTCCTTGCTACTTTCAGAAATTTAGCTAATAATGGATTTGTTGGGCCTATGCCAAATCTAACCGGGATGAATTTTCTTAGTAATGTGTAAGAAGCTGTTTTTTTAACATCTATTTCGGTAAATTTAGGCTTCGTTTGGGACAGCTTTCTTATTGCTTTTTAAAGCATCTTTCTAGTACATAAATTTTAATTTTTTAATTAAAAAGTTGCTTTAAGAAGCAATAAAAAAGTCGTCCCAAACAAAACCTTATAAGAAATTTGGAATCATGGCTATTTTTCTTTCAGGGATCTCAGCAACAATTCATTTGATCCTTCAGAAGCTCCAGCATGGATTTCAGAACTTCAAAATCTCACCAGTTTGTAAGTTATTGTTTATTCTTTCCTTTAAATCTAGCAAATAGACTTTGTTAACTTACTCACCGGGCTTGCAGGGCTATACAATCAGGAAGACTCCATGGCCAAGTCCCACAGAAACTCTTCAGTTTACCTTTGCTGCAGAAAGTGTTAGTACATATATATTTGTCTATCAAAAGACTGTTGGGGAAGAACTGAGAATAGATAATAAAGCTAATAGAATTATTAATCTCCAGTTCTTCCCATTCTTTCACAGGATACTCAAGAACAACTCTTTCAATGGAACTCTAGATATGGGAAGCAACATTAGCCAACAATTGCAGATTGTGAATTTCGAAAATAATACCCTTACTGCAGTAGCACTTGGATCGAGCTATAATAATTCAATATTGTAAGAACTTTTACAAGCAACCATATGAGCCCTCAGGGCACATTTCAATATGTTCTAACACTATTGTTTACTGGAAATTGCAGGCTAAGAGGAAATCCTTTGTGCAGCAATATTCATCTCTTAGTTACAAACTATTGTGAACTTCCTCAACAATCTCTACCTACCTACTCTTCTGGACTTGCAAATTGTAATGGAAGTTCATGTGCTACAAATAATACCTGTTCACATCCATATGAAGCAATTATTTTCTTTAGAGCTCCATATTTTCAGGATGTTTCAAATGACACAGCATTCCAGTTACTAGAACAGAGACTCTGGACAAAATATGGTTCATACGTTGGATCAATCTATCTTAAAAATCCCTTCTTTGACAATGATACATACCTGGAGGTACAGATAGCTTTCTGCCCATTGAGTGGAACCTACTTCAGCATTAAGGATATTCTTGAATATCTTGAGTTCAACAGCAACAACTTTTCAGCTCCGGCAAATTTTGGGCCTTCTGATTTTAAAGCATTTCCATACATTTTACCAGGTTAGTAGTCCATTCACATACAACTTTAAGAACAAAAAATAATTTCTCATCTAATAGCATCCCTGGCTATGCAAATCTTCTGCAGAATCATCACGTTTGAATATAAGTTTGATAATAGGATTGGCGGTTCTCTCTGCACTCCTGCTTCTTGGGTTTTCAGTTCTTGGTCTCTATGCCCTCAAGCAAAAGAGGAGGGCCAAGAAGGCCATTGAATTGAACGACCCTTTTGGTATGTTGTTCTGCTGTTTAACAGAATTTTTCTACTAGTAAATTTCTTTGCTAATGAAGTGATTTACTCATTATGTTCTTCTTTATGTATTTGTTTTTTAACCAAATTTTATGAAGGGTTAGTTTTGTTGGTTATGGATAGAGGAGTGCATAGTGAAATGAAATATAGTGTAAAAAGTATGCAATGTATTTAAAATATTTAAAGTTGTTTAATTGAGTGTAAAATAAATGCAGGTGGTTTTTTTTTTATTTGGTTTGAAGTAATAAAATGAATGCAATGTAGAGGCCAGCGATGGTAGAGGCAAGTGGCTAGGACTGATGAGAGGTGGCGGTGACAGAGTTGGCCGACAACCGACACTGACGGGTTCTGGTGGCAGCGATTGCAGAAAGTGGTAGCAGGTGGTGGCGACGGTTGTCAACTGTGATAGGAAAATAAGCTTTCGTTGTATTTTTGGAATTTGATCAAAAATGAACAAGTTTTTTAATACATAAAAAAGAAATACATAATGCATTTGGAATTCACCAAAATTTTACTCTTTGCTCCTTTTTCATCAAACGAAACACCAAATTCTAAAAATTATTGCATTTACATTACTTTACACTCACATTTCATCAAAATGATTGAATGAAAACCAACTTCAGATCAATTATTTAACATTTTCATTTCAATTCTTTCAATTCCTTCAAACCAAACAAAACCTTAAACTCTTCTCTATTTTCAGCATCCTGGGATGCTAGTTATAAAGATGACGGTGAAGCTCCTCAAGTGAAAGGGGCAAAATCTTATTCCTTTGAAGAACTCAAGAAATGTACAAACAATTTTCCAGAAGTAAATGTGATTGGAATAGGAGGCTACGGGAAGGTAATTGTACAAATTATACAAATATTTCACCAGTTGGTGAAATCTATAACGTCTTTATCCCTTACAGGTCTATAGAGGAATGCTTCCAAATGGTAGGATGGTGGCAATCAAGAGACTAAGGGCTGAATCCACTCAAGGAGGTCTCGAGTTCAAGACCGAAATTGAGCTGCTTTCTAGGGTTCATCACAAGAACCTTGTAGATCTTGTTGGGTTTTGCTTTCAACAAGGAGAGAGAATGTTAGTATATGAATATGTTCCTAAAGGAACACTGAGAGAAAGTTTATCTGGTATGCTTTTAGACTATATATCTATGAACCATATATACATATTTTATCTTCCTATACTAACTAGAGCCTCTGATTTCTCCAATTATAAACTGCAGGGGAGAGTGGCATTCAACTGGATTGGATCAGGAGACTTACAATTGCTCTTGATTCAGCAAGAGGAATAGCTTATCTCCATGAACTCGCAAATCCTCCAATCATTCATAGAGATATCAAATCAACAAATATCCTTCTGGATGAAAACTTAAATGCAAAAGTTGCAGATTTTGGACTGTCAAAATTGGTATCAGATAATGAAGTAGGCCAAGTCTCCACTCATGTAAAGGGAACTTTGGTAAGTAACCATTTAGCACAACCAAATACTCTTATTTAAAATATCCTCAAGTTATTATGGGTTGAGTCAATTAGCTAAATTTCTTGCTAAGAAAATAATCAAGTAGATTTCAAGCTCAGCGCTATTCTGAATATGATTCAAATAAACTTTATATAAAGTAATACAAAGTCAAATTAAACCTGACATTTTTAAGTTCAAGCTAAGCCTCACTTGCTCAAACTTGATTATATGATACCATATTACAGTTGTCGGGACTTACGATCTATGGTAGATGATACAATCATCAATGCCATTCAACCACTATTGACCATTGAGCTATGAACAGTGTAGACTCGCTCGTGAGTCTCAAAGTGGCTGAACATTTGACTATAAAACCTTAGTTGTGCTTTCTCCATCAGTACATTATTCTAGATACTAGTTACACCAAGTGGACCTACTTAGGCTTCGTTTGGGATGACTTTCTTACTGCTTCTAAAAGTAGTTTGAAAAGTTGCTTGAAGAAGCAGTAAGAAAGCCGTCCCAAAACGAAGCCTTAATTAGGCCTAAACTATTAAAATGGTTAGAACTTCATCAATTTAATTATCATAACAAAGTCTCTAACATTTGCAGGGGTACCTTGATCCTGAGTATTACATGACACATATCCTCACAGAGAAAAGTGATGTTTACAGTTTTGGAGTAGTGATGTTGGAATTAATAACTGGAAACTTACCCATAAAAAATGGAGAGTATATTGTATCTATCGCGAAGTCAAAACTGAATAAGAATGATGTGTATTATGGTCTGAAGGAATTAGTGGATCCTGTTATTAGAGAAGCAACATACATGGTAGGATTCAGAAGGATTGTGGAGTTAGCCTTACACTGTGTGGAGCAATCAGCAGCAGATCGGCCGACGATGAGCGATGTGGTGAAGGAGATAGAGGTGACACTGAAGAAGGAAGGATTGGCTACAGAGTCGAGATCCACTACAACAAATGATGTGGAACATGCAGCAGCAATGGCTGGCTCTATTATTCTGTATGATAAAAAATGGCCTCGGGAGGAAGTAAGTGGTAGCACTTTTGCATACAGTGGCAGTTACACTTTGCCAATGAAGCTTGAACCAAAATAACACCTCTTTGGGCTTACATCAGCCTACAACTGTTTTGTAGCCAAATCTTAGGACCTAAACTTTTTTGCCAATATGAATGTAATGTAGGAAGAGCATTTTATTTTATTTTTTTTGCATGGTGAAGCTTCCTTGTGCTAAATTTGTATTCGAGCAAACAAAATGGGAAACAGTGTATGTTAAATTTAGATATCAAACAAAGTATATTCATGAGAAAAAAAAAGCTTGCAATAAACTGATGTAGAACAGATATTGGGGGGGGGGGGGGGGGGGGGGGGTCATTTGAAATTTTAATTTCAAACTAAATGGAAAAGGGAGGGAAGAGGTACTTAATTAATTCCTTAAATAGAGTTCCCTTTTTTTGGGAAGGAATTAATTAAAATAGGAGACAAATTGGGGGCCTTAATGGAGAAGAATTAATCAAGTAGAGAGAGGATATAGGAGAGAGTGGGTGACGGGTAGAGAGAGAAGAGACTTTAGGGAAAGAGAATTAAAGTGAGCCTTGATTGGAAACCAAAATTGAGGAAGATTAATTGAAATCAAATCCAATCAAAATTTAATTGGACCTAATTTAAACAACTTTCCTAATTTAAATCAAATCCAAATGTAGGAAACAAATTCAAATTAATTTGAATTTTGAATTAAAATTGTTACCAAATTAAGATGTATAAAATATGAAGGCTTTGAATACAAGATGAAATTATAGGAGGCTTCCTAATTAAGGATTATCAAAGATGAAAGTATTTGAAATTCAAAAGGAGAATTGATTTCAAATAAAGATATTTTCCAAATTGATATGAGCTATTTTAGGAAGGTAATTAAGGGAGGTTTGAATTTTGAAATTCAAAATTCATTGAGGGAATTTGAGGGGGGGTGGTGGAGGAAGATGGCCGGTTAGGCTTAGGAGGGGGATGGGAAATTTCGGTGGGGAAGAAGAGAGGGTTGTGGGAAGAAGCCGGCGAGTTTGGGTGGAGGGGATGAAGCCGGCGGGATTGGAGAGAGGATGGAGATGACGATTACAAAATAATAATAATAAATAAATAAACCGCGAGTCTCGGACTTTTCCAAAGACTGACGGGTATTGTGTTGTCCTTCACCAAGGGACTTCAACCACGAGCCCGGACACATCCTGCGGCTGGTGGGTATTTCATTACCCTCACATAGGGACTTCCACTCTCCTAAGAACTCCCATCGCTCTCAAGAACAAAGTGTAGGAACAATTTTTTTATTAATCCATCATTGTCTAATACAATAGCAAGGGCCTCTATATATAGGCTTTATAAAAAAATAAAAGACAACTTTGCCCCTTGGGCTTACATAGGAGAAGACCCTTAAGTAAGGGTAAAAATGGAAAGTGCATAATTTAAATAAAAATTACAATTAATAAACTAAGATAAAATGGAGGGATCTCGGCCGTCAATCTTCGTCTCTTCCTTTAATTAACGTCCACCGTCGGATGTCCGCATCATAAACAGATAGTAGAAAGATGTTCCCTGGATTACCACAAAAGCAAGCTAAACGTGCTAATTTGTGGGATTCCAACTTCTTTAGGGGTTCATTGATTGTTCGTAAAAAATGTGATTTTGTTTTCATATATTTAGTTGTGAAAACAAAATTAGCAATGATTTTGAAGGTGTTTATAGAGTTTAAGACAAATACCGATTTCTAACCATATTTCAATCAAATATTGGTGGACATATATTAACATTTAGCTGAAGTTAATGCGTTTATGTTAGTATTTGCAGTATATTTCGTTAACTAAAAAAAATGGAACACAAAGTCTAGGTTGCTTGGATCAATTTTGGTTGCAAAACTTCGAATTTGAACTGGAACTCGAACTCTTTGGATGGAATGTGCCTAAATGGATCAAAGGAATAAAAATATATAAGCAATCCTAGTAGAAAGCCCTGCCTAATGATTGTCTCATACGCCTTCAATGTCCATTTAGCATGTTCAAACTTGTTCAATTATTTAAATAAATATATATAATTGAACATTATATAAATGAGTATTAAATTGTTCATTTAGACTTTATTTGTGGTGAAATCATTACGTGCGGTCACTGGACGCCTTCCAAAGGCGAATAAGGACACACCGCGTTACCATTTGCTATGTACCGATGTTGTGTACTACTGTGTACCGGGATGACGTGCGCATCATGATTTTCCTCTGGACTGTCCGGTGACCGCACCTAATAATTTCTGTCATTTGTGACAGCTTTTGGCTGCTGCTTTTTCATTGCTTTAAAAAATTTATGTACTAAAAATCTACTTTAGACAGCAATAAGAAAGAAGCTTAAATGCACTAATTCACTTGGAGCCCTAGTGGTCCAACAACCATCCGGATCATGTGAACCATAGATGTCATGACTATATGGTATATGATAAAAACATTGCTAGACTAAGAACTTAAATGAAGAACACCAATACAGGTCAGGAGTTGAGCACCAATGGAATTTGGGAGTATTCTATAATCCTTTTAAATGTTGATCCAGAAGAAGTCATTAAGCAAATGTATCATATAATGTAAGTTACCCAAATAAATTTAGGAAAGTTCATATAATCATGAATGACATATCAAAGAAAAGTTGCCAATAAATTTATTGAGGATCAAATAAGTTACACAAACTTTTTTTCCCCTTAAAAAAGGAGGACAAAAAGGAAGCTAATGCTACAATGAGCATGGCTTCAAATCAGGATCACACATCCTTTTTCTTTGCTTTTGTCCAATGAAAAATATCCAGAAAAGAACATTGTTGAATATTTGTCCAAATTGTAAAGCATATAAACTGAGAAAAGCAAAAGAGCATAATCAAGGCCTCATAGAGAAAAGGATACTTCTTAGGAGGCCTTAATGTTAAATAAATTAAGTGAAGCAGAAGTGATAACACTACAGGCAAAACTAATAGGAACCTCCTTCTAAGAGGAATTTTTTCCCATGCATGCCTTCCATTCTGATAGAAGATAAGTCCAAAAAGGGCAAAAAGAACAGTATATTGCAGGATCAAATTATCCCGAAGTAGGAGAGGAAACATGGAAAGAAGGCCACAGTACACCAACTGCCCAAAAAGAAATGGTTCTTGTTGTGCTAGAAGACTCGCAGGTAAAAGGGGCATCAGGATCGACTTCTCATGCACTGATAAATTTCAAGACGTTAAACTGAGAATGAATTAGGCTTAGCTTGGGACGGCTTTCTTACTGCTTCTTAAAGCAACTTTTTAGTTAAAAAATAAAAAAATTTGTACTAGAAAGCTGCTTTAAGAAGCAATAAAAAAGTCGTCCCAAATGCTTCAACAAACATAATAACATCAAGCAATTTTGAAAGCAAGAGAAAGCCGACACGAACCTTGGTAAGAGAATAGATAAAAGGCAAATGAACTATTTAGAAGGCCATAAAGAAAACCACGATCACTTGGTGCCTTTATTTGCTGGTAGCAAGAAGGAAGAAAAGCAAAAAATGTAGTGCAGATGCAAAGAAACTTCAAGAAACCTATGGAAAACAGTTTCTTCCATTTTATAATAACTGATGTGCTGCACCAAAAATTTGCGACATAGTCCTCGTATATGCCTCTCTCAAATGGAGCTAATCGATAAAGAACCTGGATCACATCATGAAGAAGGTAAATAGGTAAATATTAAATTTTGTAGAAGGGCAAGAAATAAACAGGGTGCAATGCCTAACACTAGAACAAATATTCCTTTAAATTTTCATTCATGTCTAACAAGAGATAATGGAATCAAATAATATGACGAGAACAATCTCTTGCGTTCCAGGATAATAGGATCCGGACAAACAATCTAGAAATAAGATGAAACAATATGTTGATTAACATCAAGGGAGACCGGATTTGAAGCAGATTTGAGCTAAATCCAGCCAAACGGCCAAAAGTGCAAAACCAAATCTCACGGTAAATCAAATCCCCGGTTGATGGAAAATTCCCTCTTTTCATAGTAAATCCCGGATTTATGAAATCTTTTGGTTCGGCGGATTTATGGGATTTGGCCGAAGAAACGCGTCAAAATTATTAGTTAAATACTTAGTTATTTCAAAAAAATTAATAGGATTAAATATGATTTTAAATGAAAATAATTGTTATAAAATATTATATATTTTATTTATCCAAGAAATGCATGTCAAATCTTTTAACCGCCTTAAATCCTGAATTGAATAGCCAAACAGTCGCACAGGATTTATCATAAATGTTGTCAAACAGTTATTAGGATTAAAACCCCTCGGGATTTCATAAATCCGGATTTAGAGGATTTATGAAATCCTACTTAAATGCAATCCTGGCCCCCAAAGGAGGGAGGGGCAAAAGAAAAACCCTATTTTCATTTTTGGAATTACCTCTTTTGCAGCTTCCATGGAATAAAGATAAGGCCACCAGATGAACATAAATGTTCCAATAACCACAATGCCCAGTTTCCCGACCTCAAGTACCCAATTCTGCCTCTTCAAGCACTTCCCTAGAAGATAACTGAAAAATGCAGGTGCATAGTACATGCTCATCTGTAAACCAAATGTACAAATGCAGCCAACAAATTAGTAACGGTAGAAAGTAGAAATATGAAAAACTTATTCAAATTGTATTAATTACTTTATGTACATATTTTTGAGGTATTTATAAACTCCTTCAAAGATAATAAGCATGGAAAATAAATAAATGCGATTTATACCAAATAAAAAAAAAACTAAAAAAGAGAGGCCGGCAGCTAGGTGAAGGAAAGGAGCACATGAATTACAATGTAATGGTTAAGAGAGAATATCCAATGGCTAAAAGCTCCTCGATCTATTTGCAAAATAAAGCATACTATGATTGGATGCATAGTGGGACCCATCTCTCCTTTAGGGCGGGGGCAAATGCATGAAGGAGGCAAAAGAGTTGGGACCCCCACAGTCTTCACCATCCACCTCGAATCAGATAATATAAATATGTCTTTCCAAGTTTGCTTATAACATTCTTAAATGTGGGGTTGCCAAATTCTTAGGTGAATATATCGAAAATTTATTTCTTAATGTTATATATGAAGTATAGATCAACCCACTTTCTATTTTTTTAAAAGAAATGTCTATACACTACACTACATGCTTAGTATGATCATGTTGAATTGGGTTATGAGAAAATGCTAATGACAGATTTATGATAATAGTATATATTCATTGTCTCTTCCCACTTGATTTTTAAATCATCCAAGTCGATTATGATCCATAGAAATAGTAGTGTCAAAATGGGTTGACGGGTAAGGTTCAGGTAGGGGCGTCAATATTTGACACGACCGATAAACCCGACTTGAACCCGACCTAAAAATTTCAGGTCTAGGTCAACCCGTTTGGAAAACGGTTCGGGTTTTAAAGTCTGACCCATTTCCAATCTCAGATCGGGTTCGTGTCAACTTTAGTACCCAAATGTTGACCTAAAACTGCCGCACATTCAACGGCTTTGACTAAAACTACCCACAGCACTCAACCGCTCATTCCACCTCAGCCACGATCGATCCCATAACCCCCCACCATCAATTTTAAGTTTATGGTGATAAACTATAAATTCCAAACTTTAAAATTCAAATCCAAAACTTAAACCCTAAATTATTGCTATTATACGATAGTTTCATAACCTATTTGACCTCTTTTATGACTAGCCTTAATCGAAAGTTCTCTCTTGTTATCAGGAGGGGTAATTAACTATAGGGGCTTGCGCCTATAGGAAACCAGAACTCATATCAAAAAGTCCTCATCAAATGAGGGCGAAATCTCTGGGTAGTGTCTTATCTACAAACCCAATCTGCCTTCTGAAAATTCCCCCGGGATCACACATCCTAAAACTGGAATTTTTCGGAGCCCACAGATTTCTGGCGACTCCACTGGGGACGGTTTCTCTTTCCATCTTTGGCTAGTTATATATAAAACATAATAGCGATAAAATTATTAAGATTCTAATAAGTTCATTAAATTTAGGGTTAAAAAAATGTACAATCAAATATAATTTTCTGCATATATTTTTATTTCTGTCTAGTCTCTGCACTTTGAAAGTGTGGGGTGATGTATCAACTTCCGAATACTAACCCTTTCCTTTCAATTGTGCAGAATGGAACTACAGAATACGCCCTTCACCGTCCAACTGGGACGAGGTGCTAGCATTCAGCTAGCTAATGCTGTTATCAACACTGGAAACTCTGAAGCCACCATCCGATTTGGAAGTTTAGAGTTTTCTGCAGCTACTGCAAAGGCTGCTGCCGTACCTATTCACGGCATGACTGTTCGAGGCCATCCTGCGAAACTTAATTCTGCTGTTACTTATGCACGACGTGCTTATTCCGTGCAACAACCAGGAGCTGGTAAAACTGCTACTGCAAAGGCAGCTCAACAAAATAAGATCTCGGTCTTCGAAAGGCTATCACAACCCATGGCCTCCGCCACTAAGAGGGTCGTAACTGAAGGAAGAATATCTATAATATCGGACAGGAATACCACACTACCAACCGGGTTATCTGCACCCGAGAAGGATGATGCTGAAGCCTCCTCATCTGGAGGAAGGCTTACAAGAAGGCAGAGGAGAAAGTTGAATGCAAAGCTACGAGCTCAACAACCACTACCTGTGCATCCATCAACACTCCCAGCCTTAGAACCAGAAGTTAATGTTCCCACTCATAATAAGTTTGCAAATCTAAAATGGGTGAAGAGGAATAGTCCTACTGGTGAATTGAAGCAGTCTTTCTGGGAACAACAACGACAAACTCCTGTTCCTCAGAAAAAGAGATATGAAACTTTATCTGCCAGGGTGCATAGGGTTCTGAAAGTTGCAAAGGAGAATGGCTTAATGAAGAAGAAATATAATGGGCCATTTACAAACAAAACTACGAGAATCCCACAAAGAGAGTTACCATCTGCCATGTTAACTCAAGAGAAATCAAGATCAGCTCCACGTGGTGAACATTGGAGCGTGAAACCTAGACCTCGCATCCAGGAATCCGCTTTCAAAAGGTCCCAGTGGAAGGGTAAAGAAATTTTGAGACCGAGACCTCCTGAAAGAAGATTATTTGATAAGAAAGTCGATATAGGCGTGACATCTGGTGCAGCCTCCCAGAGATCCGCCTTTCACAAGAATCTTCAACATTGGGTACCTAAGAAAAAGGTACATATTACTGATATTCACAATAGTCGACACCTTGAAAAATCTTCCAAGGAATCCTATTGTCAGCCAACTTCATCCTCTCAGAAGAAGGTCAACTTTGATCATACTCCTCCAATTGAAGAAGTTCATATACCACATGAAGAGCCAGAAATCTTTTGGAATCGTCGCTCTGAGATTTCTATACAAGAAAAAGATGATGATGAAGACACCATGGAAGTTGAGGTAATTTACATGGTGGGGCACAATGATGAGCCACATCAAACACGTGGCTATAGACGACGCAACGAAGCATTGCCCACTTCTTCTAAAACAACCTCTCAAGAAGATCAAGCTCAGCATGAGCAGTTAGAAGAAGAAGAAGAAGTCTCTTCAAATGATGGACAAAATGATAATCAAGAAGAAGTGCTTACTGAAACACTTGCGCAAGCACAAAGACGTTTGAAACTTCAAATGAAAGAGAAGGATAAGGAGATATCAGAGCTGAATAGCAAAATGATAGAAATGATGACACAAATGACTGCAATGATGCAGTTAATGCAAAAGAACATCATTACTACTCCTGCCCTTGCTCAACCAATTGATCATCAGATAACAAATCAGCCAGTTAATCAGCATGTATCGAGTAGTATTCCTATTAATCTGCCAACCGATCCAATACCCCAGGTGTCCGGAATATGAACCAGAAATGAAGAAGAAAATGAGGCTGATCAACCTGTTCATCCGCAAACTCATCAAAATATTGCAAATTCATCTGAGCCGATGATGACTCCACAGCTAGAATCAATCATCAACGAAAAGATTAAAGCTGTCATTGCCTCAGAGCATGTAGAGAAGTTTGTAAGCAAAGGTCGTCCGTATCCGGCTGAGTACGATCAAGTACCATATCCTAAAGGATATTCAGTGCCTAAATTCAATACTTTTAATGGTACTGGCAATCCTAAACAACACTTGGCCCAATTTAAAGCAACATGTGGAAATACTGGGGGCGTGGATGCTTTACTCTTCCGCCAATTCATTAGCAGTTTGACTGCGACTGCTTTTGAATGGTACACCGAGCTCCCTAATGATTCGATTAAGACATTTGCAGAACTAGAAAATATGTTCGTGAAAAGATTCGCCAGTGCCACCGAGAAGACTACTATTGCTGATCTTGCCTTAGAGAAGCGAAAAAAGGGTGAGTCGGTGACAAAGTATATCACCCGCTGGCGCAACATAAGTATGAAATGCGAACAACAGTTGGAAGAGGAGCACGCCGTTCAACTACTGATGGGAAACATCGATGATAAGATGTTACCATTTTTATGCATGGCCTCCATCAGCACTTATCAAGAGCTACTGGATAGAGTAGCTAAATTTGAAAAGTTAAA
The DNA here is from genome assembly GCA_016618105.1 of Dendrobium huoshanense. Lineage (NCBI taxonomy): Eukaryota > Viridiplantae > Streptophyta > Magnoliopsida > Asparagales > Orchidaceae > Dendrobium > Dendrobium huoshanense. The sequence goes on along the minus strand of CM028360.1, from coordinate 54,860,372 downwards.
CTTGTCTAAATCTGAATATCATTCAGATAGACCTCGAAAGAATAAAGCTGCAGACAATAGAAGAGATGAAATCTATTCTACATCATCTTTAATGATTGACAAAGAAAAACAATCTACTCCTAAAGATGATAAAGGAAAGCAGTATACCAAACCTCAACCAAAACTAATATTGGGAGGAAATGATAAGTCTCAGACTTTTCATAATGGAGGAGAATATTCAAGACCAAGAACCGGTGATCGAATCACATCCCTTAAAGAAAAAATGAATAGAGAATATTCTTTTAAAAGGGAAAGTGTGGCAAAGCTATTCAAACAAGCACTTAATGCTGGTCTTGAATTACCGGAGTGTAAAAGACCTGAAGAAGCTGATCAGAAAGATGATCCAAGTTATTGCCCGTATCACCGAGTTATCAGCCACCCTATTGAAGATTGTTATGTATTAAAAGACTGGCTGCAAAGAAAGTACAGAAATGGTGAATTCACGTTATCAAATAGCATTTTAATTCATCCAAAGAAGGAGTCTGTGAAGGTGATTATGATTTCTCCAATACCTCAGATTAAGGAATGAGATAAAATAAAGGAGAAAATAATGCCAGAAAAAGATGAATGGCAGACCGCGATTTCTAAGAAGACGAGGAAGATGATCAAACAACTAGAAAGAGTTCCCGTTATAAAATGGAAATCCTCTACGGAACCAGTGCTTGAATTAAAAGAAAATTCAAGTTCAGGTGCATCCACTTCTAGATCATTAACTCGGAGGCGTCCTAATACAAAACAGTTCTATAAAACATCCTCCAAAAAGCCCAATAACTCAAATAAGCATATCAAGCAAAAGAAGAAGAGGTCTGTACTTCAAAAGATCATCAACAATTTGGAAGATTATCGCCAACCATTAAGGCGGCCTATAACACTTGCGGATTTTATGTCCAAACTTCAAATAGACCAATCAGAAGTGGAAGATGATAAACAAGAAGATGAAGATTCACTCCATGTAGAAACATGTCGAGTCATCTCAGTGGCAACGAATGTAGCCCAAAAAGATTCTATAAAAGATCATGATAGGGGTCAGATAACAATGTCTCCTATAAAAATGATTGATAAAATGATATCTGAATCATGTCTGATGGTACTACAAACAGATTATAACTCAGAAGAAGAGTTATGTTTTCCAAGTGATGATGAATCAGGTCAGCAAATAGCTTCACGAATGGAGCATGTGAAGCTAAATGAAGACTTTGAACATTCAACAAAAACTTCATCAGATGATGCTGAATCGAATGAAGTGGCTCAAGTACAATTAAGAAGTGGTAAAATGTTGCCGCCACCACCACTAAAAAATGGGTTATCAAATAAAGATAAGGGAAAAGATATAATTATTAACGAAGAAATCATCCCTAAAGATCATAAAATGAAATATGATGCAAATAAAGGGATAGAGTATAATATCATTTCCCATTTGAGAAAAATCCCAGCACAGCTCAGCATCTATGAAGCTCTTCTGATGTCAAAAGAACTTCGAGAAACCTTAATACAGGCTCTCAAATATCCAGAGAGATATGAAGCATATTTCGCAGAAAGGTGTTTGAGCGAAGTTCTTCATGCCAGAAATGAACCTGTTGTTACATTCTCAGAAGAAGACCTCATGCTAGGGACTACAGAACATAATCGTCCTTTATATGTCACGGCAGAAAGTGATGGCATCATAATAAGGCGAATCATGATTGACCCTGGGTCTTCAATAAATCTTATGAGCTTGCGCACATTGAGATCATTATCCCTTGATATTCAACATCTCGGGTTAGATAAACTTATGGTGCACGGCTTCAATGAGAAAGGACAAAGAACTGTAGGGTCATTTGTTCTTCCCCTAAAATTTGGAGAGCTGTACACAGAGGCCAAATTTCATATCATCGATGCAGACACTTCATTCAAGGCACTCTTGGGTAGGCCTTGGCTCCATGAGAATGGTCTTATCCCATCAACTATGCACCAATGTATGAAATATCTAAAAGATGGAGAAGAATTTCGGATCTCTGGAGATATACAACCCTTCGCTGTCCATGAAGTAAAAATCTATGATGATGCAAAATACTTCATTCCAAATGAAGTAAAGCCGATGAAATCTTCTGCAACTAAAGCATCAAGCTCAAGGAGTACAAAACAACCTAAAGAAATTGAAGAAAAGGATACAGGAAGAAAGAGCTTGATATTAAATCTTTCTAAAAGGGTTAATATGCCTCCTAAATCAAATAAAGTTGTACTTCATTTGGGAAGTGACACAGAGGAAGAAGATGATATCTCTGAAATCTACAAGCCTTTGATTAAAGAAAAGCCAAGGGAGAATACTTTTGTAGTTACACTGATCCCTCCACAACACTTCAGAGAAATCATATCCCGTGAAGTTCATAATATTGAAGAACTTAAAACATTTTATGTACCTCCCCTACGTGGAAGTAGTGGACCAGGAAGCTTATTCTACAAATTTGGTGAATATCAAGAAGATAATATCAATGAACTTGAGGATTTTGATGAAGATACAGAAATAATTCTTACAGAAATGCCCAGATATTGTCCCAAAAGAATTCAACTAATGATACAAAAAACTGGAGTTCATAATATGGTCACTTGGCGACGAGCACGTTTCTTTCAAAGAATGTGGTGTCATGAATTATCTAAAATGGGTAATCGTGATACAAAAGGCTTAGGATTTATGGCAGCAGAACATACTGAGCAAAATGTATGTTATATGATAAATGACAAAAATTCGATGACTGAAAACATGGATATAAATGAAGAAAAAGATATGGAGGCTAAACCTGCTCCAGAAGAACTAGAGGATGGTGGACAGGCCGCTACCATGGATGAACTGACAGAAATAAACTTGGGAACTGATGAGGACCCTCGCCCGACCTTCATTAGTGCTCTTCTCTCCAAGAATAAAGTTAAGAAGATGATAGCATTACTCAGTGAATTTAGGGATTGCTTTGCTTGGACATACGATGAAATGCCAGGCTTATCCCCTGATATAGCTGTTCACAAATTAGCAATCAAACCAGGTGCAATACCTGTTAAGCAAGCTCCAAGGCGAATGAGATTGGAGATCGAAGAACAAGTGATTGCAGAAACCAAGAAGCTCATCGAAGCAGGTTTCATTCGAGAAGAAAAATATGCTGATTGGATAGCTAACATCGTCCCAGTGAAAAAGAAGAATGGACAAATCCGGATATGCATTGACTATCGGGACCTGAATAAGGCGTGTCCAAAAGACGACTTCCCACTTCCAATATCAGAACTGTTGGTTGACAATATATCCAATTATGATATATTTTCATTTATGGACGGATCGTCGGGATATAACCAAATCAAAATGGCACCTGAAGATGAAAAACACACTTCTTTTAGGACTCCTATCGGCATATTTTGCTACACAGTCATGCCCTTTGGCTTGAAAAATGCTGGGGCTACATACCAAAGAGCCATGACGCATATATTTGATGAGCTTATCCACCAGAAAGTTGAATGTTATGTGGATGATCTTGTTGTCAAAAGTATAGAACGAAAAGATCATCTTGAAGATCTAAGAATTGTATTTGAAAGGATCAGGAAATGCAATCTCAAAATGAATCCACTCAAATGTGCCTTTGGAGTTTCTTCAGGAAAGTTTCTTGGATATGTTGTACGGCATAGAGGGATTGAGGTTGATCCTAACAAAGTTAAGGCAATCATAGAAATGCCGCCTCCGAAAAGTCTCCGTCAACTTCGTTCATTACAAGGACAACTTGCATTTATACGGCGGTTTATCTCAAATCTATCGGGCAGATGTCAACCATTTGCAAAACTGATGAAAAAAGATATACATTTTAAATGGGATGATGAATGCCAAGAAGCTTTTGATAGTATCAAGAGATATCTGTTAAGCCCGCCCATCCTTACAGCACCAATTCCAAGGAAGCCTCTTATCCAATACACCGCAGCGTTGGAAGAGTCCCTTGGAGCATTGCTAGCTCAGCACAATGAAGAAGGCAAAGAAAATGCACTCTATTACATCAGTCGAAGATTGATTGGAGCAGAAATACGCTACTCTCCAATTGAGAAGCACTGTCTGGCGTTGATTTTTGCTGTCCAAAAGCTCCGCCACTATATGTTGTCCCATAAAATAACATTGATATCAAAGATCGATCCGCTGAAGTTCTTGATGACAAGACCAGCGTTGACAGGTCGCCTAGCCAGGTGGGCAGTGATACTTCTACAATTTGATATCACGTATGTCCCCCAGAAAGCAGTGAAAGGGCAAGTTTTAGCAGATTTTCTTGCCGCACATCCCGTTTCCGCAGACTCACCGCTCAATGACGATCTGCCCGATGAACAAATTCTAGTTGTTCTGGAAGAAGAGAAATCACAAATGTGGGAAATGTATTTTGATGGTGCATCATCAATAAAACCTACCCAACCTCCAAACCTCCCCAAAGCTCGAGCTGGTATCGGTCTTATTTTCATAGCACCGAATGGAGGGATAATGAGATTTTCATTTGGTTTAACTGAACCTAGAACCAACAATGAAGCAGAATATGAAGCTTTAATAGTAGGTCTTGAGATCGCTATTTTGATGGAAATTCAAAATCTCAAAGTTTTTGGTGATTCTCAACTCATCATAAATCAAGTATTGGGTATTTATAAAATTGGCAGAATTGGATTGATTTACTATCATAGACGAGTTCTCGAGCTCCTGAAACAAATTACAAACGTTACGTTAATCCAAGTATCTCGAGCTCATAATAGTAAAGCAGATTCTTTAGCAAAACTTGCTAAAGAAATGGCGAGCATGAATGACGAGCCAGTACTAATCAGTGTTAACACACGTCGAGTACTAGAGCCAGCAATTCTATATTCCCCGCAGGAAGAGGGGTCATCAAATTCAAGACAGCAGGATACAACTTCGATTGTTCCTCACTCTCCCCAACAAATTATTCCTGAAAATCAATATGATAAACCTCAGACGTTTACAGGAAGAAAGTTTGGAAGAGACTCTGAATCTTGGCTTGAATGCTTAGAAATTGAAGAGCAAAATGATTGGAGAAAGCCTTTCATCGACTACTTCAGAGAAAATAAACTTCCCGCAGATAAATCATTAGCTACACAGATCAAGAAGAGAGCATTACGATATGCGTTTGTCAACTATACGCTATATCGAAGGTCATTTGAACAAATGTGGCTACGATGTTTAGGGAGGGATGAAGCTGATAAAGTTATTTATGAAGTTCATGAAGGACTATGCGGTGCACATCAATCAGGTCCTAAAATGGCCATTAAGATTAAAAGGATGGGTTATTATTGGCCATCAATGGTAAAGGATTGCACAAATCATGCAGATATATGTCATGAATGTCAAATTCATGGCAATATTATACATCAACCTCCAAATCCTTTACATCCTACTATAGCATCCTGGCCATTCGAATGCTGGGGGACAGATGTAATAGGGCCCATTGATCCACCATCATCTGCTGGACATCGCTTTATATTAGCGGCAACAGATTATTTTTCTAAATGGGCTGAAGCAGTTCCATTCAAAGAAGTCACTGCTCATCATGTGATTAACTTCTTTACTCATAACGTTGTCTACAGATTTGGTATACCACGCCGCATCATCTCAGACAATGGTTCAGCTTTCAAAAGTACTAAAATATACAAATTCATTGAAAGACATAAAATCGATTGACGATACTCATCGATTTATAATCCAAGGGCAAATGGATTGGCAGAAGCTTTCAATAAAACGCTCGTAAAGTTGCTCAAGAAAATCCTCACTAAAAATAAAAGAGAATGGCATACTAAGATGACAGAAGCATTATGGGCATATCGTACTACATACAAAACACCAACAAAAGCAACTCCTTATGCATTGGTGTTTGGAGCAGAAGCTGTATTACCCCTTGAAATTGAATTGCCGTCACTTCGGGTAGCTGTTCAGTACAATCTCACAGAAGAACAAAATGCTCGCCTACGAATGGAAGAGCTTGATGCACTGGATGAAGTCCGACTCCAAGCTCAACAAAATTTAGAGATTTATCGAGCAAGGATGGTGAAATCTTTTGACCGTATGGTACGCCCTCGAGCATTTCAAGAAGGAGAATTGGTCCTGGTATTGAGAAGACCAATTATCCCACACCGAAGAATTGGTGGTAAATTTGAATCAAATTGGGAAGGTCCTTTTGTTATCGAGAAGGTGTATCAAGGAGGAGCATATCAACTCATCGATCTAGAAGGTCGACGACCTATGCCCCCGATCAATGGGAGATATCTGAAGAAGTATTATTCTTAGAAAAAGCAAGCTGAAGATCATTCCCCTGTAAAGAAAGAAAATATTTCTAAGATATCTTAAAAATTCTCCCACAAGACAGGGGGCATTTTTAAGTTTAAAAAATGCCAAAAATATGATGACGGTTGAAATTTCCCTTCAAGGCAGGGGGCATTTTAAATATTTATTTTGGTCATCATCGAACCCCAAATAAATATTTAAAATTATTCATGAAGCTACAACTGCATAAATACAGGGCAGACGCTAGCACCTTCAAGCAAACAAATATACGATCATTACAAAGACCGAAGATTCTTCTTCAAATTTGACAAAATTTTGAAGTTCAGATTAATGATATATTTTCCTCAACAAATCAAATTTGACAAATATGGATCGTTATAGTACAAATCCTATGCTCAAACAAATATGATATCAGTCTCAACAAGCCTATATGCGGCCGAATTATTGACAGCTTTATCTACTCAACAAGCCGTGATAAAAGGCCGTAGTAGGAAAGCACATGTTTTGTTAGCCCGATGACAAATACTGTCAAGTTTGATATTTGTCAAATTTAACAAATCAAAATAGTTCAGATTCTGAAGATTTCTTCAACTAACAAATAAATTGGGGTAAAATTCAGAAGAAGATTCTCAATCAACTCAAAGGCATCAAGCCACAAGGAATATTGTCATCAAGTTAGAGGCATTATCCTTCAATAAATCTGTAAAGCACAAAGCTAAGATCGAAGGAGCTTCTCTTCTTCAGCATGTCCGACAAAGTACAAAGCTTAGGATCGAAGAAGTTATCCCACAGTTCTTATAAAGTCATAGACTGAACTAAAGGGTTATTATTATCATCAAGGTTCATCATGCATAAAGCTTTGGACAGATGACTATTTGCCACCGACCTAATATTATTCTAAAGGATTTAGGTCATCAATAAGGATTCTTCATCAAACCCATGAAAGCACAAAGCTAGGGTAGAAGAAATATTAATTCATGACAAATCTTAAAGATAAATCATGGATTTCTAAAAAGATCCTCTATGTGACATCTAAAATTTAATTTTAGAGATCCGTAGAGTCAACCAGTTTACAACAAACATGATATGCTATAGATCGCATATCATATTTGTTGGGGGGCATTTGTTGACCTAAAACTGCCGCACATTCAACGGCTTTGACTAAAACTACCCACAGCACTCAACCGCTCATTCCACCTCAGCCACGATCGATCCCATAACCCCCCACCATCAATTTTAAGTTTATGGTGATAAACTATAAATTCCAAACTTTAAAATTCAAATCCAAAACTTAAACCCTAAATTATTGCTATTATACGATAGTTTCATAACCTATTTGACCTCTTTTATGACTAGCCTTAATCGAAAGTTCTCTCTTGTTATCAGGAGGGGTAATTAACTATAGGGGCTTGCGCCTATAGGAAACCAGAACTCAGATCAAAAAGTCCTCATCAAATGAGGGCGAAATCTCTGGGTAGTGTCTTATCTACAAACCCAATCTGCCTTCTGAAAATTCCCCCGGGATCACACATCCTAAAACTGGAATTTTTCGGAGCCCACACCAAAATCAACTCGAAATTGACCAATGTCATGATTGCACTCCACTGAGTTCGCTCGCCCGCTCCGTCACGCTCGCCACCATCATGCTCGTTGCTCACGGGCGCACCCACTCGCTCACGCTAGCACCGTCGCAATGATCGCACCCCACCTGCTCGCGGACCACCTACGTATGCATACGTCGCATAGTGCTTGCCTTGCCAAATCATGTCAGCGTGCCAGATTGAGTTGACTCAAGTTTAGGACGGGTTGGGTCCGAGTTTCAATTTCGAACCCGTTTGTGTAATTGGGTCGGGTTTGGGTTTGATCAATTGAGGGCAAGACAGTTTTGGGTCAAACCCAACCCGAAAAGTCATTTTGACACCCCTAGGTTCTGGTCCCACCCAAAATTGATTGACTCAAATCCATTCAACCAGAACCCTAAGGGTGTCAAAATGGGTTTTCAGTCGGGTTCAGGTCGAACCCGAAATTGACTCAGGTTCAAACGGGTTGACTGGTTTTGCAAACGGGTAAGGGATTTCAACCAGGACCCAACCCACCAACCCACCACGTCTCTGATCAGCCTCACCTTCTGCTTTAATTATGGCAAAGAAGAAGCAGAAGACGGCGAAGTGCGAGAGCATGAAGGCATATGCTCCCTCGAAAACCCTGAAGTTCACGAAGAGTATGAAAAATAAGAAGAACAAGCTGCGAAGGATGGACGCACTGACGGGCGATGCAGGCGAAAGTCTGGTCCGCATCTTCCTTCTTCATTTCTGAGAGAATTTGGGCTTCAAAAGCCCATCCCTAGTTGGCTAGTTCATTTAACAAAGAGGAAGTAGAGGAGGAGATTGAGGACCTTGTACCTTTACGAGTACGAGGAGGCACTCCCAGAGGAGGAGACGAAGAAGAATTGGCGCTTTGATCCAGTTGAAAACTACGAGTACGAGCTTCCTGATTGCAGTAGTAGGATGAGAATGTGTCGTCGGTTGATGAGTACGAGCCCTCGGATGAAGACAACGGTGTGGCAAACGGGGAAGGGGATGAAGCGGATGCTGGATTGTAGGTGAAAAGCATGTGAGAATGCTCTAATCAATCACCTGATTACCTGCCAAGACCTTCAAAGGTATGGATTATTCTCTTCTTCCTGATACCCGGAAGCCCGAGGCAGGAGCAAACTCGGTGCAATGATGCGAACTGTGAGGCGAGCGAAGTGCGGACGGGGTTGATTTTGGGTTTCCAGGTCAACCTCGAACCCAACCCAATTTTATAAATGGGTTGGAAAACAAAACCCGAACCCCAACCGTCAGACAAACGGGTTGACCCAAACCCAAAATTTTTTGAGACGATTTCGAGCCGGGTTTCGAGTCAGGTCAAATATTGACACCCCTACCAAACCCAACCCATTTAATAAACAAGTTAAGAAAACCAACTAAACTCGACCCGCTAGCAACCGAAAATACCTAAACTTTACCTGTTAACCCATTTTTGTTAGTTTATACATATTATTAATTATTATATTTAGGATATTTGAATAAAAATAAAAATATTATACCAACAACAAACATTTATCCCACTATGTGGGGTCGGCTACATGAATCCTTTTTTCTTCATTATGTCATGTTAAAAGTTAAATTCTCATTTAAATCTAATAAAAAATATTATTTCTAATATTTTCTAACCAAGTCTTTTTATGCCTACCTCTACCTTTCTTAACATGTCAAATCTAATACATCTATTTTCCTAACCGGATCATCAGATAATCGTCATTTTATGTGACCAAACCATCTAAGGCGACCCTCTCTAATCTTATCTTCCATTGGAGCTACACCAACCTTTGCATGTATATGCTCATTTCGTATGTCATTTCTAAGAGTAAAGCCACTCATCCACCTGAGCATCATCATCTTAACTTTCATTGGAGCTTCTCTTTTAAAATAAAATGATGAGTTACGTGCAAGTGAGTATCAATCAGTTTGTGAGGTATTATCTTGTTATTTTAGGGAAGTGTGACTTCATTAATGTGTTCTTCCCCTAATTTGGTAGCTTGTGAATGGTGATATTTGAACTTTAGAATAACCTAGGTTTGAGGGCTCACCCTCCCACCTAGTTGGTTTGGCTCTATTTAGAGGAGGGGGAAGTACTTTTAAGGGTTAAGAACTTTTTAATAATGCAGAGTAATTGTCAATGGTGATAGGTATGCTGCCCAATTGTTGTAGGCAATCATTACTTTATTGATGTTGCACATGATATTATTCATGCTTATTGGTTTTCGTGCACCATGATCAAAATGGTCTCACGGACAAACATGCCCCATGATCCAAAAAATCATCTCACGGTGAGCAAAGACCCCCTCAAATACAAAAGGAGTTATGGCAAAGCCCAGGTGTTTATTATGAACAATCTCCATCTTTGGAAACCATGTAGTTAAAGAAAATGGTCCTCGAGAAAGCATGTCAACATAGATTATTAGCAATGTGATTGTTATAATAAAATCCAAGTTTAGTTTCTCACATGGCAAAGCTATGAACAAAAGTTTTTGCCCCCTAACTCAATGAGGCCAGGAAGAGAAATGAGGGAAAGCAAAATTTTAAGTATGATAAGAGACTGGGAAACTACTCAAGCTTTAGCTTACCACACAACTAATAGTGGGCACTGTGTACATCTACACTAATAGCAAGAAGAGGAGTATGAAACACAAAGAACTTAAGATTTGGGCTTCGTTTGGGACGACTTTTTTTGCCGCTTCTTAAAGCAAATTTTTAGTTAAAAATTTAACCTTATAGTAGTTTGATGACTAACACCATCATCCATTATAATGGAGAAAAGCATGACACCAATCATCAAGGATAGCACTTCTTGGACTACAAGAGACTTAATAGGAAGAAAATGAAGAATTAAAAATGGTTGAATAGATTTATCACCCAAAACCTTACTCATAATGGAGACATAAAGGGATTTAAAGAGATTTAAGTTGGTGGACCCAATGCTTTCTCTCAAATCGGGCTCTCCCTCTTGTTCTCAAGTTACCCTAGCAAAGCCTTATTTGCAATTCTTTGTCTGGCCCTTCCCTTCTTTACTACATAACTATTGTTTTCTATAGAAAGATTTATAGTACTTCAAGCTTCATCTAGAGTTTTATAAGATTAGAAGGAGCCTTTAACAGTTGTAAAAGTGTTGGAAAGTGGGAAAAACTTTGATTACTCTGATGAATAAAGTGAGAGATTGAAGTTTTCGCAAAGGGAACGAGGAGATCTCAGCAGCTTGAGAAAAGCGTTCTACTGTCTGTTTCTGTGCGTTGGAACACCTCTCGATGGCGAATTACTAAAAATGTAGATATCAACTACCATCTCAACAACATTGACCTAAACAACCCCTAACCCTTCACATCACTCAAAATAAAAAACTTCATAGACACCGTCAACTCACCCTAAAAAATAGAAGAACAATAATACCTGCTTGTGGTTGATTGCAAGACTGAAAAGTACTGAAGCAACGAACTCGTGCCTTAAAAGGATAGCAGCAATTGCTCCAAGCGTAAGTCCCAGGCTAATACAATTATACTGTGCCCAGGAGAATATTCAGTATGATATATGAAAAGTCATCAGTAGAAATGTATAACACTCGATATCTAAATCTAAATCAAAACCAACACCTGAAAATGTCCATGGTCGATGAGTATCAAGCATGGATTAAGCAAAATCATAGCCAACAACCATGGCGCAGACCCTTCTCGCCCGCTCCCACCAAATCTCCTGAAGTAAACCACTGCAAAACAAACAGCAGCCGGGAAGAACAAAAGAAAATCCGAAACAAGCACCGTCCACCTCATCAGAAGTTTCCTGCATTTACCAATCATCAGCTAAGCAGATTCGAACGATCAAGAAGCATATGTGGAAGCCCAGACGACAAAATAACTCACGATCCATGTGATTCAAATCCGCGTGAGGTAATTAGGGCTACGGACTCGGGAATTGAGGAATTTAGGATAAAGGCGTGAGCGAGGCTCTGATACGCGGTGAGCGGGGGGTAATCGAGACCCCAATAAGAAAGGTTGTTGGCGCTTGTATTGCGATACCACTCTACCACCGGCGTATGGAGTGTTATCTCCATCCAGTGGCGCTGCGCCTCGTAATCTCCGTACATGGGCGGTGTGGCCCTGCCAGAGTACGGCCCGAGCGAGACGAGGAAGCGAACCAGTGCGGCGAAGAGGGCGATCATCACCGATGTCGTCGGCGTTAGCGTCTTATTCGACCATGGGAACTCACTGGAGCTTTGCACTTCTTCCATCGTAGGCTTCTTCCCCGACATCGATCTCCATCGGCGTTATATCAGGGAATAATGAGGTGTTCTTGGTCGTTTAGTTGTAAATTGCAGTGTAAAATAAATTCGTATTTATCTAATTTTGCTAATTTTTATTTGTTTGAAACAACACTAAAAATCAATATTTTAAAAATTGAATCAGACATAAAATCAAAAGAATAAAAGGTTCAAAATTTAATGGTTTGATTGAGATGATGGTCTAAGGTTTAACCTGAATATAAAAGTTGTATATTTTATAAAATATATCATTTAGTCAATTTTATTACTTAAATTCACAATGATAAAGAGGAAGTCACAATGGATTTCATCATAGACATGAGAAAGGAAGTCACAACTAGATCTAGATGAGAATGCTACTGGACATGTGATTCTTCGAGCCCATCTCACTCTCCTACGAATTGTTTATCTCCATTCGTCTCTTTCGCAGTCTTGAGCGATTGTGATTCGTACACTGATCCTCCTCTGTTGATCGTAACCACCTCACCCAATTTCAAGTCTCCCTAATCACTTCATGTTGAAGTCTCTTCTTCCAATAATCAAGACCTCTATAAGATTAGGGCTGCAAATGAACTGAGCCGAGCCGAGTATGTGAGTGTTCATTTAATATCAGCTTTTTCAAGTTTGGTTCATGTTTGTTCGAGGTTTATTGTTTGTGTTCATGTTTGGTTCATTTTAATTAATGAGTATTCATGTTCGGTTCATGTTCAGTTCATGTTCGTTCGTTTAGTGCTTATCGAGCTTGTTCGTGAACATATTTAACGAATTTTTTTAACTATCAAACAAATACGTTCATGAACATATCTATGAACAAACACATTTATAATAAAAACAATTGTTTATGTAATAAAGGCAATGATTATTTATATTTGTTAATTTTATAGTCAAATATTAATTATTTTTATCAAGCTTATTCCCGAGTTAAAATTCGAACACGAATCAAGCTTTTATCGAGATTCTTATCGAGCTTGTTCATGAACTTCAAATGATGTTGTTCACGAACATAAACGAGTCGAACGCATTAGTGTTCAAGTTTGTTTATTTAAGAATCGAGTATTTAAAATATTGTTCAAGTTTGCTTGTTTAGCTAATTAAACGATCACAAACGAGTTTTAATCGAACCGAACAACGAGTAGCTCGTCAAACGTTTGGTTCGCTTGCAGCCCTATATAAGACTACTTACGAGCCGTCAATGGCATTGGATTGCTCTTAAGTAGTTGAATATTTCAATTTAAAAATGAGAGCCTATCATTTGTCATAATTTATTGACTTAAAATTTTCTCAAATTTCACATTTTATTATTGAATTAATATTTTTATTTCAATTACAATAGTTATATAAATGTTTCCATGAAGTTTTAAGTATGAAATGATTCAAATATCACAAAAAATAAAATAAAATAAAAATCACGATCAAAAGATCAAATTGTTTTGCTAACTTAAAAAAATATTAATACCTTAATGATGTATGCATATTATTTGGGGCCTATGACTAAATTTAAATGATAAATACAACTAAGCATTAAATGATTAAGTAATATAACTAAATTATTTGATATTCTAAATCATACTCATTACAAAAAAAAAAAAAAAAAAACCATAAAATGAATAAGAATAAGAGAGCGAGTTATATATAAAATTAGCTTCATTATGATATAAAACACATTTTTTTTTAACAAAATAAAATTATATTAATAAGCCAAAAAATTACATCATAGACTCAAACAAAAAAGAAGATAAGACTAAATAAGAGGAGAGATACAATCAAAACGCGAGCTCAGAAATCCGTCAAGGCTTCCAGCGTCCGAGACGACCAGCACGGACCATCCAGTAGTTGTAGAATGACACACCAACGGTTGCCACCAGCAAAAAAAGACCAGGACGCTGTTGACCTCGATTTTGCCCAAACCCGGGCCTGGAGGGTTGACTTGGTCAAATTGACCAAGCCAGACCCCAAGACCCTCTCCGATGGGTTCAGTGAGTCGAGTCGAGTCTGTTGAGCCTGGACTTGGACCCTGGGTCAACCCGGTTGACCAAGTCAACCAAGGTTGACCACCTAGCCCATTAAGAGCTCGAATCAATTTTAAATCATTTTAAACCCTTTCTCGAGCTCGAGCCTCCTCCCCATAGACCCAATTGACTAGGTTGACCAAGTCAACCCTTGACTTGGTCAACCCAAGTCATAATGGGTTAAATCCGACCTATTAAGGCCCAATAATGGCCCATTTAATGCCCTATTCAATTCCTTGAATTTCAAATAGCAAACCACGTCCTAAACCGCCCCTTTTCCCTCCTAATTCAATCTTGATGCAATCCTAACCGTTCCCCTTAGGTCTAGGAGTTTAAATAGGAGTTTGAGAGAAAAATTAAGGATCCTTTTTCGAAATTCCTGAGCCCTAGCCTCCCAAAGCCCGAGAACTTTCGTGTGAGAGTTCCTTGGACTTCCCCTCACCTCCCTCGACCAAATCCCGACGCTTAGACCCCGCCGGCGGCGATCCTCCGGCGAACCCGAGACGAAATTCCTTCCAAGGCTTCATCCCGTCGATCGAGCGTGCGTTGGATCTCGACGTCAACTAAGAAGTTGTTCCTGGAGAGTCCACGAGTCCAACGAGCCCAAGATCTCCCGAATCCACTGTGTGGATTGAGGTATATCTCAAACCCTAGTTAGAACACTTAGGGTTAATTAGCATCGTCATTAGCACGTTTTAATTCGAACAAAGTGTCCCCCATGAATGCTCTTCATACCTAGATACTGTGTTTAAAATTTCGTCGAATTTGGTTGAGTATCGAGCGAGAACGAAGCCAAAAACCGTTTTGGTCTTCGGATTCGCCCTAAGTCTGGATTCACGGGATCTGGACCGTTGATCCCGTGATCAACGGCCAGAACCGCGTCGTTCCGCGGTTCCATCCGACCGCAGGAGTTGATCCCGCGGTTCCGCGTGTGGTCCGGCAAGATCTGGGACGTCGATCTTATACCGCGCGGATCCGACGGCGGGCGATGGTGGCTGACGTGGATAAGTAACCGCGGCCCGCGGTTATTGATTGCGGCATGATTGCCGCAATCATTGATTGGCGGCGTAATCATCGCGCCGCCTCCAATGATTGGCCGCGGTCCCGGGATCCAATCCCGGGCCGCCACGTGTCGCTGACGATTTAGAAATTTTTTTTTAATTATTTTAAAATCCATAATCTTTAAAAATTCGCCAAAAATCCGTTTTTCGTCCGATTTTTACGTGCAATACATCGTTTTGACCGTATTTTTATTCTCTACCTGTTAAAATTTTTTTTTTATTAAAATGAACTATAGATTTTTAATTATTTTAAAAATAGTAAAAATACTTATTTTTTATTATTATTATTTAAATTAGTATTTTACTATTATTATTATATTATTATTCAATTATAATTATTTATCATAATTACTGTTATTTTAAGTTATTATTTTATTATTTTGTATTCATCTATTATTATTATTATTAAAATTATTACTATTATTTAAATAAAAAAAAGATTATTTTTACAATTAAACATTATTGTAATTATTCTTGATTATTCAAATCATTTAAATATATATATATATATATATATATACTTTTTCAAATGATTTAGATTACTTTTATATTTCATGGATATTGATATTTTAGGCTAATATTATTTAACGATTATTTTAAGTAATTATTTTTTTTAAATTATTTTAAACAAACATCTATTGCATTTAATCTTCCAAAATTCATAACTTTTTCGTTTTAATCCCGATTTTTACGCACAACGTCTTGTTTTGAACGTATTTAGATTCTTTATATTCTGGAACTAGTGTTACTTGAAATTTTTGGGTCTATGTGCAATTATTTTCAAAACAGCCAGCTGCAATATTTAAAAAAAAAAATTTAATTATTGTCTTTGAATTTCGGAATTACATAACTTTGTAGTTTTAAGTCCGCTGTCGACGCACAGCACCTTGTTTTGGATGTACCTTGAATTCTGCATAGTTTGAAGCTATTTTCAGGTGAAAATTTTGTCTGAATTTTCTGTCATTTCAAAAACAGTGAAACTGCACTATTTTAAAATATTATTTTATTGTATTTGAACTTCGGAAATTCGTATATTCGTCGTTTTAAGTCGGATTTCGGTGTACGACCCCTCGTTCTTTTCAGCAAGACGAGCTTTATGTTTTGGAACCATTTCCAGCCTCTGATTTTGGCTGTATGAATAGATTCTTGTTTTGATCTTATTATTAGAGTGTTTTGATATTTATATATTAATATAACAACTATTTTCAGGATACAAACTACTTTCAAATTGCTTGAGACTTCGTTAGTGTAGCTAGTGGGTCTCCCTTATATGTATTTATCATAAATTGATCTATTTTTTTTTATTATGCTATTTTCCAAAGGTTTATATATTTGTAAGTATTTTAAAATGTTTTAAAATTACTTATGTATTAAATCTTTTAATTTTGGGAGATCCACTACTTATGAAATTTTAGACATGGATCTTATGTGTGAAGAGCAATCATGGGGGAGTGGGTTATTGAATGGTTGAGTCCCAATCATTCACTAATCATCTCTTTAGGTGTCTTTACTTTTTTATCTTTCGTAGATTGCATGTGTAGGTCGTCGCACTACCACCACTTAGTTTAGGTTCTCCTAGATCTAAGGGCATGGTGTGTTTATTTATTTACTGTGCTCCCATGCATTTATTATCCCGAGGGTTAGTATAAACATCACTTTAAACTCCTACGACGTAGTGACACCCTAAGGACAAAAATTAAGGACCTGTCTAGCGAACTTAGAAGTTTTCTAGGAGCTAGGATAGATCCCAGAACGACATGAAAACTTCAACATTTAAACTTAGTGACATCATAAACCTCCCTGAATTTTCTAGGAATTGTTAGGAGCTTTTAGAGCCCTTAGCTAACCAACCATAATTAACCTGCTAATTAAGGCCCCGAGACCTTCCGAAAAATACGATAATTACATATTAGGTCAGAAAATTACCCATAATAGCTTGATTTGTTCAGAATATGACCCTTGACCTTAGATAAATAGGGCTCCCTAGTTTGACTTTAGGTTGACCCCTAATCTGACCATAGGTGGAAATTACCTTTTTGCCCCTAATAAATTATTAAAAATTATTAAAAATCCTAAATTTTCCCCAAACATTTGGGATCATTTTCTCAGGTCATTCATGACTTTTGGGAGTGATCCCAATCAGTTTGGAGCTCATTTGGATCAAAACAGTAAAAAAGGCCCTTCGTTAGGAAATTTAGAAAATTCCAATAAATACCCGATCTTTAGAAATCCATAACTAATTGTAGAAAATTCCAAATTAGGCAAACTCACTTGCATTAGACTTCAATTAGGGCCTAGTATTTATTGAAAATTTTAGTTTTCCAGAAATAGGCTTAGATTAGAAAGTCAACTTTTTGGTCAACCCCAGCCTATAGTCTAGTGCCCGAAACTTAGAAAATTCATAAATTTGGATAGGAAACTCCGATTTCAGCCTACTACCTGTCTAACTACTCGTATTAAGGTCTAGTATTTTCCTAAGGTGACAGGAGATCCATACTTATCCTTTTTACCATAGTGACCTTTTGGACCCTTAGTCTAGTTCCTAGGAAGACCCAGGACTTTCCAAAATTGGCTAATATAACTTTAACTTCAAATATCGTCATCCTAAGTTCTTAAAATTGATCAACAAACTATATTAACTAAAATGCATCCCAATTCACTAATATTTGAATTTCAACAAAAATTTCCTTTTCTAGCCTTCAACAGACTTGAACTTTAGACAATTTTAACTAACTACTCCACTTAGGCCGCTGGGTTTTATTTTCTGCTGTGTGCCGGAGCTTTCCGTGGTTTTCATTGCATGTTGTTTGAAAAATGATTGGTGTGTTTGCTTACTTTTTCTGCACTCTGGATGTGAGCGTTAGACTTACCCATAGGTTAGGAGCGATATATATATACTGTTCTTCCGTGCAGGTGGTCATGCTCAAGCTGATAAAAGGGGGGGCACCATTATACTTTCTAATGTTGTCTTATGCAGGTGTTTGCTCAGCTCCCCCTAAATAAAAATGAGGGCTAAAATTAAATAATTATAATTGCTACAGATGGAGCTGCTTAGCCCTCAGAGCATGGCTTGGCACAGGGTCAATGGTGTTAGCATTTTTTTATTTCCATATAAACTGCTTGGGATGATTATTAGGATAACCTTGCAGGTGATTTAGAATTTACTGCATTTTTCAATAAATGTAAATTTGTATGTAATAATTGTTAAGAGTTGTGAAAACAACCTTTGAGTTGGGATATTCTTATCCAGCTCGGATTCTAAAAGAAGAAGGCATCCCTAAGGGGAGAGTCTTCTTCCATTTGGAAGATCGAACTGGATGACTTTAGATATCCAAAGAGAAAAGGCAATACCCCCATATTGGGAGAATTGCCTCTTCGTTTGGATATTCAAGCCACGACGGATCCAAGGAGTTCAAGGAGGAGATTTCCAAGGAGTCCAAGGAGGAGATATCCAAGAAGTCCAAGGACAAGATATCCAGAAGACTAAAGATTTGAAGACCCAATATCCCACTCAAAGTTGTTGGCGTCTGTCATAGACTTAGAAACCCGGGTTGTTGGCAGTGGTGCCCGGCCACTTTACTTTTCTGCATACCCTGGGTTGTAATTAAAGGGCAGTTGGCCTATGGACATTTACTTGATTAGTTTGATTTATATTGATGTGTTTACCTGTTTGCGCTTAGAAATATCTGCTTTTTCTAGGTTTCTTTCTTGCATGTCGTCTTTGTTTTCGCCTGGATCGTATTAGGCTCTTTAAGGACTGCAAAATCTTTTATACTCATAACCAAAATTTAATATTTAAGTTTTAAATAACATAGAAACTTAACGCACCTAGGGAATTGCCGGAACCGTCCGGGATCGCATGCATATTACTGCATCTTTCTTTCCTTGTTATAAGACATTTTCCTGCCTGCGGGTAAAGTCCGGATAATCTGGCCTATGAGGATGAAGTGCCGGACCTAGGGAGACTCAATCTTTTTCAAAAAAATTTATTTTCTATAAGCCTGTTTTTAAAGTTCTATAGCATTCATGAGCTGACAATTCAACTAGCATGCATTGCATTAGTAACCAACTAATTAAAATTTAATTGCATTAGCTAGGGGCATTCACCCAACATAAGTCCAGGACCACTTAGGAAATTCTCTAGATGTCGGTCCTACTTCCAATAATTGTACCTCCCACCCATCTTTCATAATTGACCTGATAGCATGGTTTTAAATCGATTAGGTGGTTAGCTGGCTCCCCCATCCAGGCCGGGGTAAGTCCAGGTCTTGCACTGCATTAGCTAGGACACGGGTCTTAGTGTTTGTAGAGCACTAAACCCAATCTAGATTTAGGATTCGAGGCTACTACATTCGGTCTCGTAGTATGCCTTAAATAGTAGGTAGGTCCCTTCCTTTCAGGGACTATAAATCCTACTTATCCGCGTCACAGGATGACGCCACCTCCATCCTTCTCTCACGCATGTGATCGTATGATTGACTTTGATTTTCTCAAGTTTCTCTCTAGTATCCTAGAGCCTCCGAATGCTGGTACGAGCCACGCATGTCGATTCATCCCTTCGGGCCTTTCTTCCCTTTGAGTAGGATTTCCTAGTCTATACCCTTGTGCCGATCCCACTTTAGGAGAGGATAATGTATAATCCTTAATCGAGAGTTTTCTCAGGCTCCGGCCTGGGATGTAATTAACCACGGGGGCTTGCGCCCGTGGGAAACTCGATCCCATATCTACTAAACCCCATTCGAGCTCTTGCATCGGACGGGGGAAACCCGTGATTTGGTCATGTATATTACTACCCATCGAGGTGTGTTGGTGAAAGCCTCTATCCTCAATGGTTAGTCGTATGCACGATCCAATCTGTCCCTTCCAATTGACCCGTTTGCGCGGTGCTCTTTCGAAGGTCCACAGGTTTCTGGCGACCACGGTGGGACCAGTTTCTCTCTCCATCTTTGGATCATATATTATCTTTTCTTGTGTGTACTCCGGGATTGGTACTCCTTAGATTAGGTCCGTCCCACTCTTAGTTAGGGTCTCTCCTTAGTTAGGGTTCCTTTCCCTTAGCTAGGGTTTTATTCCCTATTCTACTTCTTTCCAGCCTAGCAGGCTATTCCGTCCTTTATCTATTCCTATATATCCTATCAAATCCTTACTCGTCCATTCTTTCTTGATTTACATTCTTACTGACCTTTTCACTTTCTTGTCTTGGCAGCAGTGTCATGGCTTCCGTCGCTCCTTCAGTTACTTTTTCTTTTGGTTCGGACGTGCGGGTGACTCTTCCTGAGTCACTGCTCACTAGTCCGCCAGTGGGAGGAATCACTTTTGGTTCCTTCACTGACTCGGCTTTCGTCACCCTTGGCGGGCCGACCCCGGCGGAGGCTGCTGCATTCTCTCCTCCCCAGAGGAGAGGACGCGCAGTCATGCGCCCGTTTGGACGTCCTGCTGCTCGGCGCCCAGTCCGAGCACCACGTCCTGTTCCTATTCCTGCGCAGCCAGTGCGCCCTGTGGCTAGGCGACCAGTGCCTAGGCCACTTCCTGTTCCAGCGGTCAGGCGTCCAGTGCCTGTCGCTCCTGCTGCACAGGTTTCCCCAGCCCCCCAGCGCCGGCAGCCTGCTGTAGTTCCCCCCGTTCGTCTAGTGGTCCGGCGTCCAGTGCCTGCCACTCCTGCAGCACAGGTTGCTCCGGCCCCTCAGCGCCGGCAGCCTGCTACTATTGTTACTCCCGTTGTTCCAGCGGAAGTATCTCGTGTTCGGGTTCCCCCTCCCACTTCCACCAGGAAGAGGGGTGCCCAGACCGAGGTGCCTTCGCCTTCCACTGGTCGGGTTTCTGTTTTCGCCCGACTTTCTCACCCTGAGGTTGTTGGGCAGACCCCGACACTTCCCGTTGTTCCTGTTCCTGGTTCTGATGTTCCTTCCTCTTCCACCTCCGGCCTTGGGAGAAGGGCCAGGAGGAATAGGAACAGTAGACTTTGTTTAGCTGCGTCAGAGACAGAGAGGCAGCGGATGGCAGATGCCATCGTTCACGATGAGATAGTTCAGAGGCAGAGGAGAGTGGCTCCCAGGCAGCGGAGGCCATGTCCAGTTGTTGTTGCGCCTGTTCCAGAGGTGATGGTAGCCCCCGAGTTGGAGGCAGTTCAGGGAGGACGCTTCTCCCCACTGGCACATAGTGGAGATGAGGAGGATGTTGCCCGTATAGCGGCGGCCCCTCCTGTCGCCACTACTCTACCCCGAGCTAGGTTACCCAGGGACGCTAGTGTCCGAGCCCTCACTCAGAGGATTCGGAACATCGTCCGCTTAGCTCGTGGTAGAGGGCCCGTCAGTCGGAAGGGCTTACTCCGTCAGATTTCTCGGGCTACCTTCCAGTTACGACGACAGACTGCGAGGAGACTCTACAGTTGGCAGAGGGGGCAGATACCCCAGCAGCCTGCAGTTCCAGTAGTTAGGCCGCCAGCAGTGGCTCCTGTAGTAGGACGACGCCCACGTCTTCGAGGACGGAGACAGCAGCAGAGGCCTGCCCAGCCTTAGGTCAGTTCAGAGGTTACAGTCCCAGAGCAGCCAGTTGCCCGTGCAGCACCCCACCGTAGGAGGTGGGTTTGGAGGCGTCGGCAGGCGGACACCCCTGTCGACCCAGTTGAGCCAGTAGAGGCAGCACCACCGTCAGATGCAGAGCAGTTTGACGATGTAGATGATTTGATGGACGTAGCAGTTCCTTCCGAGACTGAGGCAGTCCCGATGATATGTGATGAGGATGTTGTACCTACTCCAGATAGATCCCCAGAGCGGGATGAGACACAGCTAGCCCGTAGCCCTCATAGGATCGGTTCTCCTATGAGTCCCTACATAGAGGCCCTCCAACACTCTTTCTTGGAGAATGATGATACACTAGTGGATGAGTCGGAGGATGATATACCAGTTCACCGGGTTTGTGTGATTACCCGTAGAGGTCACTCGGATGAGAGAGAGCCCGAGGACCAGGATGAGCAGGGAGAGCCCGAGGTGGGTGGATCTCCCAGATCAGTTGACACGGATGCTACCGTTCTACACTTGCAGACATAGATGGCGGAGATGGCCAGAGCCATGGCAGCCATGACAGCACAGTTGACAGCTCTGGGGGCAATGCCTTAGGTGACAGGTGTAGCAGCTACCAGTACCTCCAAAGAGCAGCCAGTAGTACCACCTGCTACAGTAGACCCCGTAGGAGTGGACAGGGTCCAGAGAGCAGTCCCAGCACCACCTACGGTACTTCCTTACACTACTTCAGTTCAGAGTCAGCCAGCTCAAATGTCAGCATGTCAGATCCAGGATTTGATAGCCCATAAGGTAGAGCAGGCGATTTCCTCTAGGAAGACTGGAGAGTCAGTTAGCAAGGGGCGTCCTTACCCAGTAGAGTATGAGCAGAAGTCTTACCCCCTTGGTTTCATCCCTCCTAGGTTCAGAGTTTTTAACGGGTTTGGGAACCCGAGACAGCAGATAGCTTAGTACCGAGCAATATGCTGCAACATAGGAGGGAGTGATCCCCTGATGTTGAGATTGTTCGTCAGCAGCTTGGCGGGGGGTGGCGTTTGCTTGGTACGCCGACCTTCCTAATGACTCAGTAAGGACTTTCACAGAGTTGGAGCAGTTGTTTGTGCAGAGGTTTGTCAGTACGGAGCACAGAGTTACAGTGGGAGAGCTAGTGGTGACCAGGCAGCGTCCTAGAGAGAGTCTCACATATTACATAGTCAGGTGGAGGAATCTCAGTTTGCAGTGCGAGCCATAGTTACAGGAGCAGCATGTAGTTGAGATCTTGTTGAAGAACATAGATGGTCCGATAGCACCATACCTGAAGGGTTTCACCATTAGAACCTTTCAGAAGCTCCTCACCAAGGTCACCAGCCTACAGGACAGCATACCCGCTACAGTCCCTACTAAGGTTGAGAGTCAGCCTTCGCGCAGACCTCAGCGATAGGAGTTTTTAGGGGCACCTCCACCTAGGAGAGGAGAGGTTCACAGTACTCAGGGACCATCAGATAAGGGCAAGAAGCCCTTAGTCACTTCAGCACCTCCACAGCAGTCACGCTCAGCTAGTCAGTCTCACTCAGCTAGTCAGCCAGCAGCACAGCCTAGGACCTCCCGTAGAACTCCAGAGAGTCAGCAATTTCTGCAGGAGAAGCTTAGTAAGGAATATCCCTTCAAAAGGGAGAGTGTGAAGAAGATCTTTAAATTCCTTACTAAGAAGAACATACTCACTTTTTCTAGCAACAATAGAGTGGAGGAAGAGGGTCAGACTGAGCACCCACTCTATTGTCCTTACCACAGATACGTTGGACATGTGTTAGAAGATTATTTTGTCTTCAAGGACAAGGTTGAGAGGTTGATGGCCACAGGACAGATACACCTCCAGGACAGCGATCTAGTGCAACCCAGGGGCAAGGGCCCTCAGACAGTTCAGATGGTTTCCTGTCCCAGCCACAATCCCAGTCAGACTGACAGTCAGGACAGTAGTAGCAGCTTACCCCAGTGTTCTGAGGGAGAGTGGCAGTTAGCACTCTCCAAGAAGACCAAGAGGATGATAGACCGTGCAGTTCAGAGTTCAGAGGCAGTTGAGAGGAGGCCACCACAGGCCAAGTCGACAGTTTCCCCTGCAGTTACTACTCCGGCACTTGTACCTTCTTCTTCTTCTCTTTCTGTTGTAGTGCCTACTGAGCACATTTCTTTTTCTTTTGATGTATGTAACAAGAAAATTTATGAAAGAGAAAAGTATGTTGTAACTTCTGAGGGGAAGACAGGGTTCCTTCCAGCACTTACGCTGAAGGACTTTGTTCTCCCTTCATTTGATGAAGAAATAATAGAAGAAGGTGATTCTGGCTACTTCTGGTGTTCTTTTCCTACTGCTTTTACTTCTAGTTCTTCTTCTACTTCTACTAGCACTCACTCTTTTACTGTTTTACATGTCTCTTATAATAATTCAAGTGAAGAGTCTGAGTCTGAGTATGAAGATGAACCAGTCTTTATAATACCTGATGGTGGATGTTACATGGATTCAGAGCATGAGTCCGAGAACCCGCTCTCAGTACTTTCCTTAGAACCAATACCTGCCACCACCACTGAACCAGATGAATCTCCTGTTGAGGATGACTCAATACAGGAAGTTCATCTGTGTTCAGGAAAGGTTCTTCCACCTAGGTTGGCTAAAAATATAAAAGATAAAAATATCATTACCCAGCAGGATGACTCTATCTCTTCCTCCCAGGAGCAGCCTAAGGAGAAAGGGAAAGGCCCTCAACTGGAAGTTGATTACAATGTGTTGGCTCACCTAAGGAAAATTCATTCCCTTCTTAGTGTCTATGATGCTTTGATGTTGTCACCCGACTTGAGAGAGACACTGGTAAAAGCCCTGCTTGAACCAGAGACCTACCAGGCATTCTTTACTTCTGACCCTGATGATGGGGCATGGCATTTGTACAACATGTCATGCATCACTTTCTCTAGTCGTGACCTCCTGTTAGGGATCACTAAGCACAATCGTCCCTTATATGTCACTGCTGAAGTCAATGGTTATGAGTTGAACAGAGTTCTCATAGATTAAGGGGCTTCAGTAAACATACTAACTCATGAAACTTTGAAGAGCCTCTCCCTAGGTCATTTGAAGCTCACTTCCGACAAGATCATGTTGAAAGGCTTCAATGACCAAGGCCAGCGAGCTCTAGGTTCTATCACCATGCCTCTGAAATTTGGAAATTTTCTAACTGAGGCAAAGTTTCATGTGATTGAGTCTGACACTTCATACAAGGCTCTCTTAGGAAGGCCTTGGATCCATGAGTATGGAATGGTGCCCTCTACCTTGCATCAATGTATGAAGTTTCTGAGGAATGATGTTGAGTATACCATTCCTGGAGATACTCAGTCCTTCTCTGTGCATGAGATCTCTATGTATGACGACGCCGAGTACTACGTACATCGGAAGACTCGTAGAGCTCCACCTACTCAGTCCCCAGTGATACCTGATACTGTTGTACAGGATCCTACGCAGCCACCTGCACAGGGTCCTATACAATCGTCAGTACAGGGTCCATCGCAGGTTGGTATTGAGCCAGGTGTTCCCACTGCCCATTCTGATGGAGATCCCTCTCAGCTTGCAGTGAGGCACGACGTTCCCCCTAGTAGAGGTAGGGGAGATAGAGGTAGAGGGAGAGGTAGAGTTGCGGTCCGCGAGCCGCGGAATCAAGACACTCGTACACCTCCTCCCCCTAACCTTTACACTTCTTCTTTGACTGTAGAGTCCGACTCTTCCGACGATGAAATGATCGATGTTCTTCAGCGTCCAGTCACTTCACAACCTCCCTATTCCGTAGGCTATGATTCACTACCTATTCTTTGTAGTCATTTGATACCTGAAGGTGGATTGGTTATTGATATTAGCTCAGACGAGGAAGAGGACTTCCGACGTCATACTACTACCAGACAACCTTCCCCCCATCAGATATGCGGGATAGGAGTTGAAGATTCCAGTCAGAGATCTCTAGACACTCCCATAGTTGATAACAATGACACAATTTGGGATAGCCACAATCCCATACCTCGCTTGTACGACACATTTTGGCCAACCCGACCCAGGGAATGTCCCTCTGTACCCCGTAGTATAGGTGCACCACTGGGTCCTGTGAGACAAGATTTAGAGGAGACCGCTATGGATATAGAGGTAAGGAGTACCCATCGTTACTTTTCACCTACTGTAGAGAGCTTTGTCGAGCGAGGTCTCGTTCGTTCCACTTGGCCCGACGAAGAAGCTCTACAACAGGCCCGAGTTTGGCGGACTGATTTCCCCCAAGGTCTATGAGGCGTAGGTTACATGGGGTTAAATCAGTCCAGTGATGCCATCATTCGTGTCATTTCCCACGCCTATCCGGTCGTTTCTCTTGCCGACGAAGAAGACCTGGATAGTGGCGACGATAGAATACTTGATGCTCCACAAGAGTTTGAAGATGGCGCCACTTCAGCCATGGACGAACTACGTGAGGTAAACTTAGGCACTGAGTCAGATCCTAGGCCTATTTTTTATAGTGTCCTATTGTCTGATTCAGAGGCTCAAGAATACATCAAGTTACTATCGGAGTTTAGAGACTGTTTTACCTGGAACTACACCGAGATGCCTGGTCTAAATCCAGAGGTAGCAGTCCATAAGTTAGCCATTAAGCATGAAGCAGTCCCTGTTAAACAAGCGCCTCGTAGGATGAGGTTAGAAATTGAACAACAGGTGATCGCTAAAATCAAGAAGCTTATAGAAGCTGGTTTCATTATGGAAGAGAAGTACCCAACATGGCTTGCCAACATTGTTCCAGTCCGGAAGAAGAGCGGACAGATACGAGTCTGTATCGACTTCCGTGATTTGAACAAGGCATGCCCTAAAAATGATTTTCCTCTCCCAATCCCTGAGCTTATGGTGGATATAGCATCATCCCATAGCATCTTCTCATTCATGGATGGTTCATCTAGTTACAATCAGATAAAGATGGACCATGAGGATTAGAAGTTTACCGCTTTTCGGACACCTATAGGTGTCTTTTATTACAAGGTGATGCCCTTCGGTCTCAAGAATGTCGGGGCCACCTATCAATGTGCCATGACTGTCATCTTTGATGAGATAATACATGAACAAGTTGAGTGCTATGTGGATGATCTAGTCGTCAAAAGCAAGGTCCGCGAAGATCACCTCAGAGATCTGCGAATCGTTTTTGAACGTCTGCGCAAGTTTGATCTAAAGATGAATCCTTTAAAATGCGCATTTGGAGTCAATGCAGGAAAGTTCTTAGGATTCATAGTTCGATACCGTGGCATTGAGATAGATCCCTCTATGATCAAGGCCATAGTAGATTTAAAACCCCCTAAGAGTCTTACCCAGTTGAGATCCTTTCAGGGTAAACTAGCTTTCTTGCGGAGATTTATCTCCAATCTTTCTGGTATGTGTCATCATTTCTCTGCACTAGTGAAGAAGGATGCCCGATTCCATTGGGACGAGAGTTGTCAGGAGGTCTTTGAGAGCATAAAGCACTACCTGATGAACCCCCCTATTTTAGCTGCACCTATCCCAGGTAGGCCGTTGATTCTCTACACTACGGCCTTGGATGAGTCTCTAGGTGCACTGTTGGCGCAAGAGAATGAGGAAGGCAAGGAGAATGCCTTGTACTACCTCAGCAGGCGACTAATACCTGCAGAGCTTAAGTACCCAGCGATAGAAAAGCAATGTTTAGCCTTGATCTTCGCGGTACAGAATCTTAGGCATTATATGCTATCACATAAGATCAATCTGATCTCTCGAGTCAACCCATTGCAGTACTTGATGACCCGTCCGACCCTTTCAGTCCGACTAGCACGATGGTCTATGATACTACTGCAATTTGATATCACTTTTGTTCCTCAGCGGGCCGTCAAAGGACAGGCTCTAGCTGACTTTTTGGCCGATCACCCGATCTCTGCTGATTCCCCACTCAACGATGAGCTACCTGATGAATTTATCATGAGTGTGGATGAACAGGAGTCCCCTACTTGGGAGTTTTACTTTGACGGTGCGTCATCCGTTAAAGCTTCAAGTCCATATGAAACTCCTACAATTAGGGTAGGATTAGGCCTGATTTTTGTGTCTCCTGATGGTCATACTCTACGGTACTCCTATAGTTTATCAGAACCTCGTACTAATAATGAAGCTGAGTACGAAGCTCTGATTTTGGGATTAGAGTTGGCTATTCAGATGAGTCTTACGCGGGTAAAGATCTTTGGAGACTCCCAACTAATAATCAATCAAGTAGCTGGAGTCTACAAAGTACTTAAGCCTGAGCTCATTCCATATCACAATAAAGCAATGGAGCTCCTGAGCTTAATACCAGAAGTAACTTTGGCCAAGGTCCCTAGATCTGAAAATGGAAAAGCAGATGCATTGGCCAAGTTAGCAAAAGAATTAGCTGACCCTACTGGAAACCCAGTGCCTATTATTGTCCAGTATCGTCAAGCTCTATGCCCCGCGGACTTGTCTACTCCCAATCAGACCCTTGCAGTGTTTGCTGTGGATGAGGAGTCAGATTGGAGAGAACCCTTCATAGAGTATTTGAAACATGGTAGGCTTCCAGATGATAGGTCTCTCGCTGCTCAAATTAGAAAGAGAGCCTTATCATTCGCCTATGTAAATGAAACTCTATATCGACGCTCTTTTGACCAAATGTGGTTGAGATGCCTCAGTAAAGAAGAGGCTAAAAGAGTCATGAGCGAGATACATGAAGGGCTTTGTGGTGCCCATCAGTCTGGACCTAAAATGAAAGGCAGAATTAAACGTCTTGGCTACTACTGGCCGACTATGATCCACGATTGTATGGAGCACGCTAAGAGATGCCACCAGTGCCAGATTCATGGCACGGTAATTCACCAACCCCCTAATCCGTTGCACCATACTGTTTCTTCTTGGCCATTTGAGGGCTGGGGCACGGATGTGGTGGGTCCTATAGACCCTCCTTCCTTTAAGGGTCATAGGTTCATTTTAGCCGCCACTGATTACTTCTCTAAGTTGGCAGAAGCTGTCCCACTTAAGGAAGTTAAATCAGAAGATGTGATGCGCTTCTTCTGCGATAACGTTGTTTATCGCTTTGGTGTTCCGCGCCGTATAATCTCAGATAACGGCCCGTCCTTTAGAAGCACCAAAATTGCCAGATTTGTCCGCCGCCATAACATTAATTGGCGATACTCGTCAATTTACTACTCTAAAGCCAATGGCTTGGCAGAGGCATTTAATAAGACTCTTGTGCAACTGATAAGAAAAATCCTTGTTGCAAACAAGAGAGAATGGCATGATAAGTTACCTGAAGCATTATGGGCATATAGGACTACATACCGTACTCCTACCCAGTCCACCCCATATGCTTTAGCTTTTGGGACTGAAGCAGTCCTCCCATTGGAGGTCGAGCTCCCCTCACTACGTGTAGCAGTTAGTTATAATCTATCTGAGGAAGATAATGCCCGACTGAGGTTGGAAGAGCTTGATGGTTTAGATGAGCTTCGCTTACGAGCTTATCAGTGTCTTAAGCTATGCCAGGCCCGAATGACACGGCACTACGAGCGCCTTGTTAGACCCCGTGCCTTTCGGGTAGGCGAGTTAGTTCTTGTTTTACGTAGGCCTATCATCTCGCACCGTCGGCGAGGTGGTAAGTTTGAGCCTGTTTGGGAAGGCCCCTTCACCGTAGAGCAAGTTTATGAAGGTGGTGCCTACCTACTTGTTGATGCAAATGGCGTTCACCCGATGCCTGTCATCAACGGACATTACTTGAAAAAGTACTATGCCTGAGTCTAGTACTTCACAGGGGAACCTCCCTACCGCCTGTAGATATTCCTCTGTATATGTAACTCCTAAAAGGATCTCTTTTACTTTTCGGCAGTCCGCGTGGCCACGACGATTTGTCCTCTACCACGCGACGTCGCTTAGAAGAGTATGAAGCTATCCTTAGAGGTGGTACACCAATACGCCGTAGGGATGTTTTATACTTTTGTCTATGCGCACCAATCACGTTGGTGCTATAGCATAGAATTTTTAGTTTGTTCTCCCCTTTGTAGGGCTTAGTCCACCAGTTCCACCTGTCGCCCTAGGTGTGGTCTGGGATATCAAAACCAGTAGTTTGAGTCTAGTTTTTGAGAGACGATACTGGGTCCATACCACCCCATGACAGTCAGATATGGTGATGAATATCCACTATCCCAAAATTGAATTTCTTTTGCCTATCAGTCATAATCTGATAGATGTAGCCCCTAGTCCATTCATATGAGTTGAATGTGATCAAAGATGTTAGAGTCATGGGTTCAGACTCTTTTTGAGATAGGATACTGGGTCCACACCATCCCACGCTAGATAAATATTGTAGTGTTGATCCTCTATCCTGATGATAATTTCAGTTGTACATCAATCTCTATACGATTGTGCTCCCCAGTTCATTCGCATGATATGAATGTGGTCTGGGTTATCAAAACCATCCAATACTCCCAATTTAAAAATTCATGTGTGATAAAGGAGGGGAGCTCTTAGTAGAGCAAAACCGGTTGCCCTTGTTACAGGAGGAACCCGGTAACTCTCCAAAAGCACAAATTTCTTAATTCTGTTCATGTGGCGAATATGATCAGGGTTTAAAAAATAAAAAAAAAAAGGGGAAGCTCCTAGGAGTACAAAAATCCGGTTGCCCTTATCGCAAGAGGAACCCGGTAAAACTCTTTAAGAACTCAAATTCCCCAAAAATTTCGCTTTCTCCTCCCTTAAGAGTACTTTGACAATCTCTTCAAGGTTGAGTTCCCACTTAGTTGGTCGATCAGTTTAAATGATTTTGAATGCATTCCTCCGTTAGTGATGTAGTACATTATGTTTTGAGATGTAAACATCATTACCCTGTGGGCTTGGGTCTTTCTGAGGAAGGATCAATCCCCTTCTGTCATCTTTCGGCAGTCTACTCCCCCATTCATACACTACTCTGAGCTGCCATAGTGGTCTTATGAATGCGATAATGTTACTTCCACTTCTCACAGGATCCTACCCAGTCAGGGTAGGTGTTACCACTGTGACCCTTCTGATATTTTATCATTCCTATTCATGATTACTGTCCTCAAGTAGTAAATATGTCCATTTACTACCTAGAGCTATTTTTCTTGTAGTGATGTAGTATACCTTGCCTCGGATATCAACATCGCTACTTTGAGAACTTTGAGCTTCTAGCAAAAGATCAGTTCTCCTACTCCTTTTCGTGACCTATCCTACCATTCATACACTAGGCTCAGTCGCCGGATTACTCTTATGAATGTGTTCAGGTCTTTCACTTCCCACAGGGTCCCACTAGTTTATGTGGGTGTTACCACTGTGAGATTTTACTTACTCAGAGTTGTTGCCCTTAGTGGAGAGGATACTTCCTCACTACTTTGACTCTTTTTCTCTCACTTGGTGATATGGGGAGTCGTGCCTTAGGTGCCACCATCACCTCTTTCTTGAGCTTTGATTCTATGATACAGAGTCAGCTCTCTTAGCTACTTTACCACTTCTTTCCCCATTGAGATCCGACTCCTAGCTGTTGGAGAGGACCTTTGGATGTTTTGATACTCTTTCCACTTCTCACAGGGTCCCCATCAGTTAGTATGGGTTCACTACTGTAGCCTCTTTGAGGATTAGTTTTACCAGGTGTAGTCCTGCCTTCTGTAGTTGAGGTGCCCCCTCGCTACTCGAGTTCTTTTTACTCCTTTGGAATGAGATCGCCCCTTTACACACTTTACAGCGGGTATATCTCTTCCAGCTTTCTTGAGAGATGTCGTTCTGATGTCTTCTTCCCCTTTTGTGTAGGTTTGGGGTTCTTTAGGAGATCTTGACAGCATTTGGATACTCATGGCCACGACGACTTGTCCTCTACCATGTGGTTATCATATTGCTAGAAAGGGTTCCCTAGGTGGCTCTGTCCTTAAAAATTATCCCATTCACTTACCTTTTTTTTTCCTCACATCCCTACACAGATGCGTGTTAGGCTGACGTCGAGGTGACTTTTGACCTTCTATCCTGCTGTTTGAAATGAACAGACAGATAGTTGAGTTTACCTGGTATAGAGGACCTGACAGAGCACCTGGCAGGTACTCCTCGCCACGCTCTCATTTGCCCTGTCCTGATCAGGCAGGCATCAGAGCCTGACTCTTTATTCACTTAGTTGAAATGACTGGGTGGGTATTGAGCCATTCTTCATCTGCAAGACCGCACTTGCTACAGCAGATGTCGAAGCTTACCCGTTGAGTGAGCCCGACAGAGTCCCTGGGAGGCGTAATTCCTCAACGTTTCTTTCTTTTACTTCGAATGTCCTGTAAAAGACTACGCAGGCTTCCATTTCGTTGTTCATGAGCTTCTTGTTGAGGTTAGGCAGAAGTAGTGGCAACCCCAATCCACTGTTTCGAAAGGAGCAGGAGGGGCGGGATCCTTTTCACCCTCTACCCGCTGTCCAGATGCGGTCAGCCTGGTAGTTGGTTTTACTTTACCGTTGAGAGAGCCCGACAGAGTCCCTGTGAGGCATTCCTCAACAACCATTTACTCGGATGTCCTGTAAAAGACTAAGCAGGCTTCCATTTCGTGGTTCATGAGCTTCTTGCTGATGTCAGGCAGAAGTAGTGGCCACCCCAATCCACTGTTCCGAAAGGAGCAGGAGGGGCGGGATCCTTTCACCCTCTACCCGCTGTCCAGATGCGGTCAGCCTGGTAGTTGGTTTTACTTTACCGTTGAGTGAGCCCGACAGAGTCCCTGGGAGGCGCAATTCCTCAACACCCTTTTACTCGGATGTCCTGTAAAAGACTATGCAGGCTTCCACTTCGTGTCTTCTTTACTTTTGCTGAGGTCAGGCAGAGGTATTGAGTCACCCCAATCCACTGTTCCGAAAGGATCAGGAGGGGCAGGATCCTTTTCACTTTCCACCCCGCTGTCCAGATACGGTCAGGCGGGTAGCTGGTTTTACTTGGTAGAGAGGGTCTGACAGAGCACATGGCAGGAACTCCTCGCCTCTTTCTCTGGGTGTCTTATTCTGATCAAACAGGCACCAGACTTCGTGACTCCCTTTATTTGCCGCCTTGAGTAGGTCGGACAAATACTGAGTCACCCCAATCCACTGTCCTGAAATAGGCAGGAGGAGATGAGATCTTTTCACCTTCTATTCTACTGATTCGATATAGTTAGACAGATAGTTGGTATGCTTTTGCTACCTTACTACAGGGTAAGGCTAGAGGAGAATCTCTTTACCTTTTTCAACCCAGTGGTGATCTTTACTTTTGATTCTCTTTTCTGCTCTGCCCCCGCTATAGGGCAAGGTTATAGGAGAATCCCCTTACCTCGTTTTCACCTTTTTAGGTGATCTTTACCCTTGGTTCTATCCTTGGCTCTACCATCGTCGAAGAGTAAGGCCAGGAGACGACCCTACTACCAGTTCACAATTTTGGTGATTCTGGACTTATGCACTGCTGCTCTTTCTCCTTTCCTAGGCTCAACCCTCGCTGTAGGATAAGGCTAGGAGAAGAGTTTTCTACCTTTCTTTTACCTTTTTGATACCGTTACACTCTTGTACTCTTTACTCTCCTTGCTGTGGCTTAGTCGGTCAACGCCAACACGAGCGGTTCACTAGTTGTTCGCCACTCCTGTTGGGGGTCCGTTTGTTGACCTCGATTTTGCCCAAACCCGGGCCTGGAGGGTTGACTTGGTCAAATTGACCAAGCCAGACCCCAAGACTCTCTCCGATGGGTTCAGTGAGTCGAGTCGAGTCTGTTGAGCCTGGACTTGGACCCTGGGTCAACCCGGTTGACCAAGTCAACCAGGGTTGACCACCTAGCACATTAAGAGCTCGAATTAATTTTAAATCATTTTAAATCCTTTCTCGAGCTCGAGCCTCCTCCCCATAGACCCAATTGACTAGGTTGACCAAGTCAACCCTTGACTTGGTCAACCCAAGTCATAATGGGTTAAATCCGACCTATTAAGGCCCAATAATGGCCCATTTAATGCCCTATTCAATTCCATGAATTTCAAATAGCAAACCACGTCCTAAACCGCCCCTTTTCCCTCCTAATTCAATCTTGATGCAATCCTAACCGTTCCCCTTAGGTCTAGGAGTTTAAATAGGAGTTTGAGAGAAAAATTAAGGATCCTTTTTCGAAATTCCTGAGCCCTAGCCTCCCAAAGCCCGAGAACTTTCGTGTGAGAGTTCCTTGGACTTCCCCTCACCTCCCTCGACCAAATCCCGACGCTTAGACCCCGTCGGCGGCGATCCTCCGGCGAACCCGAGACGAAATTCCTTCCAAGGCTTCATCCCGTCGATCGAGCGTGCATTGGATCTCGACGTCAACTAAGAAGTTGTTCCTGGAGAGTCCACGAGTCCAACGAGCCCAAGATCTCCCGAATCCACCGTGTGGATTGAGGTATATCTCAAACCCTAGTTAGAACACTTAGGGTTAATTAGCATCGTCATTAGCACGTTTTAATTCGAACAAAGTGTCCCCCATGAATTCTCTTCATACCTAGATATTGTGTTTAAAATTTCGTCGAATTTGGTTGAGTATCGAGCGAGAACGAAGCCAAAAACCGTTTTGGTCTTCGGATTCGCCCTAAGTCTGGATTCACGGGATCTGGACCGTTGATCCCGTGATCAACGGTCAGAACCGCGTCATTCCGCGGTTCCGTCCGACCGCAGGAGTTGATCCCGCGGTTCCGCGTGTGGTCCGGCAAGATCTGGGACGTCGATCTTATACCGCGCGGATCTGACGGCGGGCGATGGTGGCTGACGTGGATAAGTAACCGCGGCCCGCGGTTATTGATTGCGGCATGATTGACGCAATCATTGATTGGCGGCGTAATCATCGCGCCGCCTCCAATGATTGGCCGCGGTCCCGGGATCCAATCCCGGGCCGCCACGTGTCGCTGACGATTTAGAAATTTTTTTTTAATTATTTTAAAATCCAAAATCTTTAAAAATTCGCCAAAAATCCGTTTTTCGTCCGATTTTTACGTGCAATACATCGTTTTGACCGTATTTTTATTCTCTACCTGTTAAAATTTTTTTTTATTAAAATGAACTATAGATTTTTAATTATTTTAAAAACAGTAAAAATACTTATTTTTTTTTATTATTATTTAAATTAGTATTTTACTATTATTATTATATTATTATTCAATTATAATTATTTATCATAATTACTGTTATTTTAAGTTATTATTTTATTATTTTGTATTCATCTATTATTATTATTATTAAAATTATTACTATTATTTAAATAAAAAAAAGAGTATTTTACAATTAAACATTATTGTAATTATTCTTGATTATTCAAATCATTTAAATATATATATATATATATATATATATATATATATATATATATATATATATATATATATATATATATATATATATATATATATATATATATATATATATATATATATATATATATATATATATATATATATATACTTTTTCAAATGATTTAGATTACTTTTATATTTCATGGATATTGATATTTTAGGCTAATATTATTTAACGATTATTTTAAGTAATTATTTTTTTTAAATTATTTTAAACAAACATCTATTGCATTTAATCTTCCAAAATTCATAACTTTTTCGTTTTAATCCCGATTTTTACGCACAACGTCTTGTTTTGAACGTATTTAGATTCTTTATATTCTGGAACTAGTGTTACTTGAAATTTTTGGGTCTATGTGCAATTATTTTCAAAACAGCCAGCTGCAATATTTAATTATTGTCTTTGAATTTCGGAATTACATAACTTTGTAGTTTTAAGTCCGCTGTCGACGCACACACCTTGTTTTGGATGTACCTTGAATTTTGCATAGTTTGAAGCTGTTTTCAGGTGAAAATTTTGTCTGAATTTTCTGTCATTTCAAAAACAGTGAAACTGCACTATTTTAAAATATTATTTTATTGTATTTGAACTTCGGAAATTCGTATATTCGTCGTTTTAAGTCGGATTTCGGTGTACGACCCCTCGTTCTTTTCAGCAAGACGAGCTTTATGTTTTGGAACCATTTCCAGCCTCTGATTTTGGCTGTATGAATAGATTCTTGTTTTGATCTTATTATTTGGGTGTTTTGATATTTATATATTAATATAACAACTATTTTCAGGATACAAACTACTTTCAAATTGCTTGAGACTTCGTTAGTGTAGCCAGTGAGTCTCCCTTATATGTATTTATCATAAATTGATCTATTTTTTTTTATTATGCTATTTTCCAAAGGTTTATATATTTGTAAGTATTTTAAAATGTTTTAAAATTACTTATGTATTAAATCTTTTAATTTTGGGAGATCCACTACTTATGAAATTTTAGACATGGATCTTATGTGTGAAGAGCAATCATGGGGGAGTGGGTTATTGAATGGTTGAGTCCCAATCATTCACTAATCATCTCTTTAGGTGTCTTTACTTTTTTATCTTTCGTAGATTGCATGTGTAGGTCGTCGCACTACCACCACTTAGTTTAGGTTCTCCTAGATCTAAGGATTTGGTGTGTTTATTTATTTACTGTGCTCCCATGCATTTATTATCCCGAGGGTTAGTATAAACATCACTTTAAACTCCTACGACGTAGTGACACCCTAAGGACAAAAATTAAGGACCTGTCTAGCGAACTTAGAAGTTTTCTAGGAGCTAGGATAGATCCCAGAACGACATGAAAACTTCAACATTTAAACTTAGTGATATCATAAACCTCCCTGAATTTTCTAGGAATTGTTAGGAGCTTTTAGAGCCCTTAGCTAACCAACCATAATTAACCTGCTAATTAAGGCCCCGAGACCTTCCGAAAAATGCGATAATTACATATTAGGTCAGAAAATTACCCATAATAGCTTGATTTGTTCAGAATATGACCCTTGACCTTAGATAAATAGGGCTCCCTAGTTTGACTTTAGGTTGACCCCTAATCTGACCATAGGTGGAAATTACCTTTTTGCCCCTAATAAATTATTAAAAATTATTAAAAATCCTAAATTTTCCCCAAACATTTGGGATCATTTTCTCAGGTCATTCATGACTTTTGGGAGTGATCCCAATCAGTTTGGAGCTCATTTGGATCAAAACAGTAAAAAGGCCCTTCGTTAGGAAATTTAGAAAATTCCAATAAATACCCGATCTTTAGAAATCCATAACTAATTGTAGAAAATTCCAAATTAGGCAAACTCACTTGCATTAGACTTCAATTAGGGCCTAGTATTTATTGAAAATTTTAGTTTTCCAGAAATAGGCTTAGATTAGAAAGTCAACTTTTTGGTCAACCCCAGCCTATAGTCTAGTGCCCGAAACTTAGAAAATTCATAACTTTGGATATGAAACTCCGATTTCAGCCTACTACCTGTCTAACTACTCGTATTAAGGTCTAGTATTTTCCTAAGGTGACAGGAGATCCATACTTATCTTTTTTACCATAGTGACCTTTTGGACCCTTAGTCTAGTTCCTAGGAAGACCCAGGACTTTCCAAAATTGGCTAATATAATTTTAACTTCAAATATCGTCATCCTAAGTTCTTAAAATTTATCAACAAACTATATTAACTAAAATGCATCCCAATTCACTAATATTTGAATTTCAACAAAAATTTCCTTTTCTGGCCTTCAACAGACTTGAACTTTAGACAATTTTAACTAACTACTCCACTTAGGATCTATCCAAACCACACTAGCCTTACACACACATAGAATGGTTTGCTAGGGCACCACTTCTAGATCTAGGTTAGGCCGCTGGGTTTTATTTTCTGCTGTGTGCCGGAGCTTTCCGTGGTTTTCATTGCACGTTGTTTGAAAAATGATTGGTGTGTTTGCTTACTTTTTCTGCACTCTGGATGTGAGCGTTAGACTTACCCATAGGTTAGGAGCGATATATATATACTGTTCTTCCGTGCAGGTGGCCATGCTCAAGCTGATAAAAGGGGGGGCACCATTTGTCATGCCCCGAGATCTAACTTGGAAAGAATGTCGATCAATTTCGCAACAATTTACCAGAGTTATCTATAAACCTTCAGTAAGCAATCTATCAAACATCTATAAAATTTAAAACATCAATATTCAAGTCGATTCATATCTCAAAACATCATGTACAATACTCAAGAACTACAATATCAATACAAGTAGAGAAATCTATCATGTCCTGAGTACAAAAGAATCATCTATCGATCAAAAGAACTAAAACCTGTCAATCTGAATCAACTCCTATCTCCTGCTCCCGATCCCTGACCTGAAAATATCAACCACATATAATGAGCTTTACAAAGCCCAGCAGGTCACCTAATATCTATAACTGAAATCAAAGCACGACAATGCTATCAATATGCATGTCAATCTATTCAATCCGTATCAGTCAATGGTCAATGAGTCAATGCAGCGGAAATCAATAGTCAATAAAACCAGTCAATGCAGCGGCAGGCAATTCGGTAAATCAATTCAATAAATCAATGTCGTCAATCAAATCGTTGCGGTCAAATCAGTGCGATCTAATCAATGAAGTCAAATGAGAAAAGCGATACGAGACAAGGAATCTATAAAACAGTCAATACGGTGTAGAATAGCAGCAACAGTGAATCTATAAATCTATAGGCAGTAGTACAAATACGATGTCCATGTCTATGCTATCAATGCAGTATCTATATCTATCAATGATCAGTAGTATCAATGTTCAGTAGTCAATCGATGAAATCAGTGAAATCGTACGATACAGTAAATCCGATCAAACTCAATAAAGCAGAAGTCGATAAAGCAATAAATCTGTAAATCAATACAGTAAACATGAAATTCAATACTATATACTGGACAATGTATAATCAATGGTTATGTTGCTGTTGTAGAATCCATATTGCTGTTGTAGATATCAATACATTGGTTATATGAAAAGAGTCGTCACTCTATTGCCCGTCGGCCTATGATCTCCTTATGACTCCCATCGTTATATCCATGATCCATGATCTATGATTTAAAGGAATACCCGTCGGCCCACCATCCTGTACAGGTATCATCTCCAACCAATGTTCAACCAGGTTATACGTGTTCCAGTATCAATAATCAATCAATAATCAATATTAGAGCAATCATATCAATAATCATATCTATATCGATTCAATCTATCAGTTTCATACAATTCAGGAATCATACGAAAATCGGGCAGCGTAACGGTAGTCGGTCAAAATTACACAAAAATCCTGCAAAAAGACACAATATCCAAATCTTTCCAAATTACAGTAGAATATCAATAATACCAATACAAGACTATTATTCTATAGAAACCAAATCAAATCAAGTCCCGATTATTTTCTATTCGATTAAAATCACGTAGAATCAATTCCGACCGGTAAAATCTTCGTAGAATACAATCAAATCGTGTGCAATAATCATATCTATAACATATCAAAAGTTGTGCGGTGGAAGTTGTGTCAAATCGAAATCATGTCGAAAAGTAAACTACGAAAACACAAAATAAATCTCAACTCGGTCAAAACACAACATCTTTGAAAATAGAAACAGGGTTCGGAGTCCTTACCACGAGATTTTCACTTTCTCCAACAGCAGCGTCAGACGAAAAGCGCTCCGCGGTCTCCGAAAATCAGCTTTTCTCTTTTTCCTTTTCTCTTTCTCTCTCCTCAGATATTTCTGATTTTAAATTTTGATTTTTCTCTCTCCTCAAAACGAGCTCATTTCCTTATAACTTACTCATATCGGCCTGGCCGATCGCCCGATCGTCCCGGGACGATCAGACCAAATTCTGATCGTCCCGGACCATTCCCAGGGCAATGATCAGGACGGTATTGTGAACAGTGCCGATCGTCCCGGACGATCTCAATATCGTCCTGGACGATCCTGTCCAGAAATCATTCCAGAACACTCCAGAAATCAGCTGTTTTCCATGCACTGATCGGCCTGGACGATCCAAACTTCGTCCTGGCCGATTCTGGGAGGAAAATCTAAATCATAGAGGAACAGTAAGGGAACGAGATATTACACCATTATACTTTCTAATGTTGTCTTATGCAGGTGTTTGCTCAGCTCCCCCTAAATAAAAATGAGGGCTAAAATTAAAAAATTATAATTGCTACAGATGGAGCTGCTTAGCTCTCAGAGCATGGCTTGGCACAGGGTCAATGGTGTTAGCATTTTTTTATTTCCATATAAACTGCTTGGGATGATTATTAGGATAACCTTGCAGGTGATTTAGAATTTACTGCATTTTTCAATAAATGTAAATTTGTATGTAATAATTGTTAAGAGTTATGAAAACAACCTTTGAGTTGGGATATTCTTATCCAGCTCGGATTCTAAAAGAAGAAGGCATCCCTAAGGGGAGAATCTTCTTCCATTTGGAAGATCGAACTGGATGGCTTTAGATATCCAAAGAGAAAAGGCAATACCCCCATATTGGGAGAATTGCCTCTTCGTTTGGATATTCAAGCCACGACGGATCCAAGGAGTCCAAGGAGGAGATTTCCAAGGAGTCCAAGGAGGAGATATCCAAGAAGTCCAAGGACAAGATATCCAGAAGACTAAAGATTTGAAGACCCAATATCCCACTCAAAGTTGTTGGCGTCTGTCATAGGCTTAGAAACCCGGGTTGTTGGCAGTGGTGCCCGGCCACTTTACTTTTCTGCATACCCTGGGTTGTAATTAAAGGGCAGTTGGCCTATGGACATTTACTTGATTAGTTTGATTTATATTGATGTGTTTACCTGTTTGCGCTTAGAAATATCTGCTTTTTCTAGGTTTCTTTCTTGCATGTCATCTTTGTTTTCGCCTGGATCGTATTAGGCTCTTTAAGGACTGCAAAATCTTTTATACTCATAACCAAAATTTAATATTTAAGTTTTAAATAACATAGAAACTTAACGCACCTAGGGAATTGCCGGAACCGTCCGGGATCGCATGCATTTTACTACATCTTTCTTTCCTTGTTATAAGACATTTCCCTGCCTGTGGGTAGAGTCCGGATAATCTGGCCTATGAGGATGAAGTGCCGGACCTAGGGAGACTCAGTCTTTTTCAAAAAAAATTATTTTCTATAAGCCTGTTTTTAAAGTTCTATAGCATTCATGAGCTGACAATTCAACTAACATGCATTGCATTAATAACCAACTAATTAAAATTTAATTGCATTAGCTAGGGGCATTCACCCAACATAAGTCCAGGACCACTTAGGAAATTCTCTAGATGTCGGTCCTACTTCCAATAATTGTACCTTCCACCCATCTTTCATAATTGACCTGATAGCATGGTTTTAAATCGATTAGGTGGTTAGCTGGCTCCCCCATCCAGGCCGGGGTAAGTCCAGGTCTTGCACTGCATTAGCTAGGACACGAGTCTTAGTGTTCGTAGAGCACTAAACCCAATCTAGATTTAGGATTCGAGGCTACTACATTCGGTCTCGTAGTATGCCTTAAATAGTAGGTAGGTCCCTTCCTTTCAGGGACTATAAATCCTACTTATCCGCGTCACAAGATGACGCCACCTCCATCCTTCTCTCACGCATGTGATCGTATGATTGACTTTGATTTTCTCCAGTTTCTCTCTAGTACCCTAGAGCCTCCGAATGCTGGTACGAGCCACGCATGTCGATTCATCCCTTCGGACCTTTCTTCCCTTTGAGTAGGATTTCCTAGTCTATACCCTTGTGCCGATCCCACTTTAGGAGAGGATAATGTATAATCCTTAATCGAGAGTTTTCTCAGGCTCCGGCCTGGGATGTAATTAGCCCCCGTGGGAAACTCGATCCCACATCTACTAAACCCCATTCAAGCTCTTGCATCGGACGGGGGAAACCCGTGATTTGGTCATGTATATTACTACCCATCGAGGTGTGTTGGTGAAAGCCTCTATCCTCAATGGTTAGTCGTATGCACGATCCAATCTGTCCCTTCCAATTGACCCGTTTGCGCGGTGCTCTTTCGGAGGTCCACAGACGCGAGCCCCAACCACATCATAGCCCAAATCCTCTTATAGCATCCAAACGAACAGCAAAACCAAACGAAAACTGAAGCCAAACAGCAAAACAACAACAAAACGCCACGCAAAATCACCTTTTACGTCTACCTCTCATCCAAAATTTTCCTCTATTAGCAACATTGGCAGAGCGAACAAGGGAAAAATCAGAATAAATTTTATGATATAAAACACATCAAATTATGATACAGAGAATTTTTTTATATTAAATTCTACAATTTTATTTTTTGAAAAATATATGTTAGAATATTCTAATTTAAATTTAATCAGAATAAATTTTATGCATATTAAATTTACTTTAAAATAAATATAATTTGAGAATTGATTTATTAATAATATATTATATTAATGATTAATCTCATAATAAATTCATAAATACAAAATTAATTTTTTTCCCGCCAATCTACTCTTCCCTTAATGGCGGGAATCAAACCTTCCCCTTCGCATTTGGAAACCCCAATATCAATATCGCCGGGGTCCGATCGATCACTTATAGCCGCTCTCAGACAGATCTCAATAGGAACATCAATGGCGCATGCCTTATCTTCGGTATCCTCGTCGCCCTTTCGGTCCATGCTCTGTATCTAGGGCAGACGCCAATACCTTCGCTCTGGCCGTCCGCATGAGATCGGCGGTCCGCGTTTACATGGATGGCTGCTTCGATGCGTTGCACTACGGCCACTGAGTTCGTAGTGAATGTTATGAGAGACGGCGAAATCACGGCCAACTAGAGGCCGCCTCTGACTCATCTTCACGAGTGGTTGGTGTTAGATTCGGTTCATTCGTTATTTTCTTTTTTCTTTTTAATTGTTGAATTTGAGCATTTTTAGGGATGATTGAACTACTAACCAATCTGTTTAGGGACGTCGCCACTCTCTCTTATTTCCTTTCAATTTGTTTACTTATCTCTTATCTCTCGTATTTCCTTTGAACTTTATTACTTATCTCTCATTATTGATATCGATTTTTGCGATTGTTTTAATTATCATGCTTGCTATGATAGAAGAAAATGTGCATAGCTGCATTTGCTTCCAGTGGAGAATTACCCACTGAAATCTGTAGTTCGGTTATTACATCACAATTATCTGCTATATATGGTACTTCATATGCACTCAACTATACTTTTATGGATTGATTAATGATATTTTTGACCTAATTGGTGAAATTTCTGTGTTCATATACAGAATTCAAGGAGAACAACAACTTTTCGACATGCAGCATAAAATGCACAAACATGCTTGCACACTGCAGGGCAAAAAAAAAAAAGAAATCAAAGATCGCATAAAAAAAGCTTTTCTATGATACAGAGCTCATTCGTTCTAACTATTTCCGCACAGATTACAGTTATTGCTAGGCTTAAGTTGTACCTAAAAGCTTAGGTTGGCCAACAGAGCAAGAAATCTTTATAATTATTGCCTGCCAGAAAATTTAAATATGTATAATATGTGTTTTATGTCTCAGCATTGTATAAAAATTCAGCACATACAAATAACAGAATAAGCCCAGAAGAATTTTTTACTTGAAAAATTCGGAAAGAGAAAAAATCATGAGGCCTGACCCACTTGTAAAATCCACTATGTAGTAAGTGATACAAAGTTTTCCCATTCTTCATTGTAGAAGAAGAGGGAGAGTACATAAATCAAATGTACGCAGATGAACAGTTAATACGCGATAACATTGCTTGAGTTTTATAATAGGGATTATAAAAAATAGATGTCCATAGGTGGATTATACTCAACAACAACATTAAATCTTGTTAATATTATGGAGATGGTGGTGATTTTTGATATTGACCCTTGTTGACGATGGTGGTTGTTAGTGCTAAATACAAGAGAGCTCTTTCTAATTCTCTCATCTTCCTCCCCCCTTATGTGAAGAGTGATGTTTATTTATAAATTTTTGAGTGTGACATGTTACATAAATATGGAGAATATTTAGAGCAAATTTGGATTGCTCCATCAGATGACTCATATTGAATCCCTTGATCATAGAGCATTTGTCAAGCATTTAAATGCTACAATGATCTCATAATTAAGTGATCTTAGCTCGTTGGATTCTTCTTGTCGAGCTGCTTGATTCGACCATAAGCATACAATATTTGGAGATTATTTTGTTATCCAATTAATGCTTTGAAGCTGATAAGTGTAAATAATGTTATGATATTGCGGGAGCCTGTTAATCGATCATATTGTGAGGGCCTGTTAACCGAATAAAGGCTGCAACAGCTGCTCCACTTCCAATGTTTGTCACTCTCACTGCTAACTCCATCAGCACCTACAAGTCTATCCTCATCTTTCATCTCAGCCATTAGTTTATAACAAATTCTGCCATTGTCATAAATTTCCTTTATTCTCACCTTGCATAAATGTATGTGCTGTTCATATGAGATGACATGCAAAAAAAAATCTAGATTGCATTTGCTTCTTCTCTTTATGCTTCGTGCCTTTGTTTTCTGCTGTTTCTCATAATATGCAGGGTGTCTAGCAACACGAAGTTCAGTTGCAGGAATTTATTTATATATGTAGTGAGAAACTTTAGGATTTTCCTAGATCGGTAAATGTGATATA
Source organism: Dendrobium huoshanense (assembly GCA_016618105.1). Classification (NCBI taxonomy): domain Eukaryota; kingdom Viridiplantae; phylum Streptophyta; class Magnoliopsida; order Asparagales; family Orchidaceae; genus Dendrobium; species Dendrobium huoshanense. The sequence continues at coordinate 54,816,061 of CM028360.1, read as the reverse complement.
CTCATTCTTTGATGTCTTATTAATAGGATGGGGTTGAGGCATAATGCTACATGAAAGATTATATTTATGCAATATAATAAAAATTATAAATTGAAGTTTAATAAGTTCTTGAACTTAACTAGTTTATAGTTTTTCGGTTACATAAAGTGCAAATGTTGATTTCCAAATAATGGATGAATTCATCTTAATTCACATGTCCATTACATAAAGGTTTGTTTAATTTTGGCGAGTAGCTTTAAAGCTGGGGGCATGTTCTTTGGTAATTGGTAAAGTTGTCTTGAGGACCTTGAGCGGCTTGGTCTATTTTGCCGTTATGGAATGTACGCTTGATTGAACAATTTTCTTTGACTTTAACTCACCGATGATTGTGTTGTAGTTTATGGTAACTTTCGTGAGTTAATATTTTTTATCCATTTGTCTAGCTTTGAACAAAGTCCATATTGATTATGCATAGTGCACTTGTTTGAAAATATATGAGCTCAAGACATACTCTCTCATTGTTTTGAATTATGTATGGCAAAATTCCTTAGGATTGCTCAAACTCGATTTATAATCTAAAAGAATAACAAAACTCCTTATATATGATTATATCCATCTTTGTGCCCTGATCTATTATATTAACAAAAAGCTAAGTCTAGTTTAGATAAAATGTTTTAGAACATGTTGAGGCATTTTTTTACAACATTGCCTTTCACATAATCGCTAAAGTCTTACATGACTACAATTTTTCTTATTGCTTCTTAAAAATCTTTTTGGGGAGAAGTCAAGTTAATTTGTTCTTCAAATCAAATGACACCATTTATAAAAATGAAATAAAAACAACTAAAATCAATGCAAGTTTGTTTATAATTAATCAATAAACAAGTTCAGTAAAATAGGGATGTACTTGCTGGAGGGGGCGGCAATACTCGCGCCAACAATGTAAAGCGGGAGTATTTCATACAAGAGGATAAGGGTGGGGGCTGGTACTCACCACGATGGTGTCAGTGGAGAATTGTACCCGCGTCGGGGGCTTCTCGTTGGCGGTCGGCGCATGATCTAGGGAGATTGGACAGTAGCGGGCCAAGCAACAGTCGTAAACTCAAGATAAGAAAATTGGCACTGCTACGACACATGTGGGGGAATAGATATAGTTAATTTAATATAACGGTTTAAACTGCTACTTGTAGTGGCAGTTTTAACCGCTACAAAAGCAGTGGTTAAGACCGTTGTTATAGGTAATATATAACAACAATTTTTAAACCACTGCATGCTAATGTTGCATTTATCCTCTCTTTTTAGTAGTGTTATCAAAGTTGTACTTGGCCTAGACGATGATTGGTGTACAAAGTTAGGCTGATCCAATCTAAGTTCAAATCAATTCAAATTTGATCCATGCCAGAATTGGCTCATTAACTTCAATCAGAATTAGATTTGATCTAAAAAATTGATTTGATTTTCAAATGATCTTCATTTTCCAAGCCAAATTCATAATCTACAATTCAGTAGTGACTAAACTGGCTAGACACATTCCCACTGGTTAATGCAACTTGTACGTCAGTTTCTTTTTTATTTAAGAGCATTTGATGAAAATGGTTATCTTATTGATGTTTTGTTTCCATACATACCATCTTATCAATTCATTTCAACCATTTTGCAGCTGTAGATTCTCCTTCCATGAACTGCTTACCTGAACTGAGAAAATCCAATGACATGGCATGACGTGAATAATAGATTAATGCCTTGGCTAAGAAATCCCTTTTATGTCTACAAAATGGACAGCCCACTTGATAATTACAGTGATGGGTCTCGCATTTCTTAGCTACTTCTCATTGAATTCTTCAATTATGAAACGGCAAGGTATGTGCAGATATATACAATATTATTCTTCCACTTTCATGATAAATATGCTCTTCAATTAAGTGATTCGTTTTTTTATTTATTAAATTGGAGAACTCCTGCATGCGTGATGCTTTTCTTTATTGATTATGTGTAGTATCAATCCATTCACATGTGCTGATATCAACAACTCCAGTTTTGATTTCTAAATTATGGATGAATCCATCTTAGCTTGGACAAGTTTTTTTGGTAAATTAGTAGAGTAGTCTTAAGGATTTTGAGCGGCTTTGGCTTCGTTTGGGACGGCTTTCTTACTGCTTCCTAAAGGAGCTTCACATATAAAATTTTAAAATTTTATATTAAAAAGTTGCTTTAAGAAACAATAAGAAAGCCGTCTCATATGAAGCATTTGTCTAGTTGGCCATTAGGGAAAGCATGCTTGATTAAACAACTTTGATTGACTTGAACTCTTCGATGATTTTGTTACCTAGCAGTCTAGCTTTGAACACAGTCCATGTTGATTATTAAAGTTGAATTTGGCTTAGTATAATTGGTTGGACAAAGTTAAGTCTATCCAATTCAATTTCGACCTAATTCAAATCCAATCTAAGTCAAACTTGGCTCATTAACTACAATAAAAACAAATTCGATCTAAAAATTAATTCAATTTTTAAATGATCTTCGTTTTTCAAGCTAAATTCATAAGCTACTAGTGAGCAATGACTAAACTTGCCAGACTAGACAAATTCACATTGGGCCATGTAATTTGCATGTGAGTTCCTTTTCATTTAATAGCATTTGATGAAAATAGTGATCTGATGTTTTGTTTCCATGCATACCATCTTATCAATTCTTTTCACTCATCTTGCCGCCATACATTCTCCAGCTATGAACCGCTTAGCTGAACTGAGAAAATCCTTTTGACATGACATGAATAATAGACTTATGCTTTGGCTAAGAAATCCTTTTATATCTACAAAATGGCCAGCTCACATGATAATCACAGCACTACAGGAAATTCGGTAAAAACCGGCGGTCCCCGGCGGCGCTTGTGTCGGAATCTTCCGGCGGTTTACCTGTAGTTTTGGGCCCATTAATTTCCGGCTGTTGTAGCCACCGGAAAACCACCGGTTTCCATTTCTTACGCGTTTTATTTCGCTGGAAATTATCGTCCTTAATAGACAATTTTTCTGTAGTACATTAATAGGGCTCTTCATTAATTTCTCTTCAAATTATGTTTTTCTTAATTAATTATATCCAGTACCATCCTTTCACATGTGCTCAATCTGCAACTCCAGTCTCCAAATCACCAACCCTAAAGATGCTCCATTCCAACCTGTGGCAGGTGAGGGATTATGTGGCGTTTGTCTGTTTATGCTTGTTGTCTATCTGTCCTTTCGCTTTCATTTATTCCTTTTTGAAATTTTATCTTTTAATTTTGCTGCTTGCTTCAGCACATATTGATTTCATGTTTTTCATTTTGCATATTTGCCTATTTGTCTTCACCATTCCTTGTATTTTCTGCCCTAAGATACATAGGAGTACTGGATTTGGAAATGTAGAAAAGGAGAAAAAATTTAAAATAGTTTATTGATTAATTTCTTAATTATATGCGATTAATTTAGCATATAATTATTTAAATTTGATTTCATTATAATTCATGAGAGATTATTTGATATGGTTGAGAGAATAAATTAAAGAAATGTAATCCTTTGAGGTTTAAATTAGTCATATATAAATAATTGGAGGATTATTTTAAGCATTTTTTAGATGAAAAGTATATCATTATAAAAATACTAAATCATATTCTCTTACTCATAGGCTTAGGTTTTTAGGATGAAAATGGGTTTAATTATTGATATATTAGGTTGAATTTCGATCTCCCGTTTGCTTATGCTCAAATAGGTGATGTTAAAGTCTATGATTTGAGTGAGATCAATTGCTTAATATAATTTATGATTATGTGTTTTGATTAGTTTAGACCTATGTTAAGAAATGTAGAGGTAGATTTAAAAAGACTAGGTTAGAAAATATTAGAAATGACAGTTCTTTATTAGATCTAAATGAGAATTTGACTCTTAACCGGACATAATGGAGAAAAAAGATTCTTGTAGCCGACTCCAAGTAGTGGGATAAAGGCTTGATTTTGTTGTGTTTTGATTAGTTTTATTATCATCGAGCAAAGATGAAGAGCGAGTGACATCCATGCAAGCTCCATATAAGTAAGTTCTTTGTATTTTATTAGATGGTGGTGTTAAAACCTCTTATTTTGTTCTCAACTAGAGAACTTGTCAAAAGTATTCGTTGTCAGCTCAGAATTCATTAGGAGTCCTCTCTCATTGCACAAGTGTCATCCAATTACATTATGGTTTCATGTGCTTTTACCATTAACCTTGACTAAGGTAAGTAAATATTTAGGTCAATTTTATATTTGAACCAAAACTCTATTTAAATGTCAAAAATCTATTTGAGATTGTCTTTTAAATTTTTTTATTGAAATTTTCAATTTTTAATTTAGGGTTATTTGGTTTGCTGAAAAAAGAACGCAGAGTAAAATAATATATAGAATAAAATGAATTTATTGAATTTGAAATATTTGAATGAGTATAAAATAAATGTAGCTATGAACTTGAACGATGATGGTGGATATTGGCAGTAGCGGGCTGCGTATGGATCCTATTGGTGTCGGCATCTAGTGATCACAACGACTGAAATTTAGTCGAAAATTGTAGAGATTAGAATACATAAAAAATGAGTTAGGAAATGTATTTAGAATTCACCAAAGCTTTATGCAATTAATTTCATCAACCGTACACCTAAATTTCTAAAATCATTGCATTTGAAATAGGTTACCCTCATCTTTCATCAAATCAAATAACCTCATAATCTACATCTATAGGAAGATCTTAATATTTTTTATGAAAAAAATTTGACTTAAAAACACCTTATTTTCTTTCTTACTATTTCTTAAAGCAGTTTTTTAGTAGAAATTTTTTAATTTTTGTACTAAAAAGTTGCTTTAAGAAACAGTAATATAGTCGTCCCAAACAAAGCTTAAATCTCACAAATATATTTAATCAGTCACGATCATATATTATCATCATTTGTTTGCTGCATTCGCCTCTCTTTGTTCTCTTCGAATAGGTTCAAGTTATAAGATTCCTTGCAATAATTAACAACGTTCAAACTTATCTAACAACTTAATTAAATGCCCTAAAACTTGATTAGCAGCTAAATTAGCAATGTCGCTATCCATAAGATAAAAATAAAATGGTGAAGTAGTCAATTCAAATTTACCCAGTAAAAAATGCAAATTGGTTTTATAAACATGGCCTGAAAGTCTACAAAGCTCCAAATTGCTGCTAAGAATGGTCAAAAGCAGCATGAACTATGTAACTTTTAGAGGTAGAGCACAACGTTACAACCGATGCTTTATGTTTTTTCCCTTAATTCATAGAATAATGCCATTTCATCAGAGTCGATAATATATTAGAGAGAGAGAGAGAGAGAGAGAAGTTGCAGGACTATGTCCATTTTCATTGATTACGAGTAAATTACTGTTATAGAATTAAAGTAAAAAATGAACAAAATCCATACAAAGGCCAAAAAAATAAAAAAAGATTACAGCTCATAAGATAGGGGGAATAGCTCTTATGGTGCCAGCCATAGGTTTAATACCTTTCCAAAAGGGAGAGATTTTGCTAGAAGAGTGTTTCTAAGGGTAAGAGTATTTAATTTTTCGCCAATTGCAACGCATGTTGTGAGACAAAAACATCTTCACAATTGAGAGTATTTATAAGCATGAGTGATTGAAGCTATAGAGGGAAAATCTAGTCTACCTAACTCTTTGGGTTTTCAAGTTTTGCTCCACGAGATAATACACAACTTTTTAGTACTAATATCTACTTGATTGAGATATTTATAGCAAAATCTTTTATTAGGTTTACATTATTTTTTGCGATGTTCGGAGCTCTAATCCAGTATGCAAAAAGGTTCCAAATGGTGAATTTAAGAAATTGCATACGACTATCAATTGCGAGTACTTTCGCTTTCTAACATTCAAATAGTTGGGTACTTTTGTGGAAAATGTCAAGACCCAACACGACATAACCCTTGCATCAAATAAGTCATATCATGTTGGATGTGTAACAAGTGGTGTCCAAGACCTAATTAGAAGGAAATTTTTTCAATCACATAAGCATAAAAGTATTAGTACTTTCAAAATATCAAAAACATTAGTGCTTTCAATATATATAAATATTAGTACTTTTAACATGCATGGACACCAAACTTTCAATGTGAACAAAACAAATATTTAGTACTTTTGGCATATATATAAATAATATTCATCATATCACAAGAGTATATTTAGTGCACATAAAGTGGTAGTAATGATTTATGTATATTTTTCTCTTCTCCCTTTTTATCACACATTTTCAGTCATGTGGTATTGAAATATCATTATTTTTAACATAAATGAATAATATCTAACATATACTTAGGAGGAAAATGTTAGCTCCAAGAGAAAAGTGTTAACATAGAAGGAATATTCTATTTTATAAATAGAGAGGTTAGGTATTCATGCTGACATGAATGCTAGAATGCACATGCTTTAATGCCTATTATTACTCACTTTTCATCACCTCCCACCTACTTTGAACAGGTGTGGAGCAAAACCAATGTAATACAGAGTGTTTCTAACATTGAGCTAATGTAGAGCTATAACATAACATAGTAGAAGTATATTGCATTGGGTCCAAGCACAAAATTTAAAGTACATTTTTCTTTTCACAACATAGTTCCAGAATGATATGAAATGCACAATGATGCATATGTACAATATAACTAAGGAATAAAAATAGAGTGTATTCAAAACATCTTGTCTTACAAGAACCCCCACACTATTTTATTTTCACTGAAATTATATAAAATATCAGTTCATCATATTTTGTCTACTACATACTGGTTCAAAGGTGGCATATTTATTTAGAACTTTCAGAAATTCACATAGACGAAGCCAACCAGTGAAAACTCACATTCTTATAATTATTTTGTTTAGAACGTCGTATATAACGATATACTAAAAGTTATATAGCGAAACTTTATCCAATCATAAGAAAAATACTTTTTAAGTATATCGCTTTGTAGAAATATCAAAATTGAAAAAAAAAAAAAATAGAACATAGGTTGCCTATCTCGAGCCTGACAATTTTCTTAACTAGCTCAATTGATGATTTTAGAGTTTTTGTAAAACCCTTAAAAAACTGATTTTTTTTTTAGTGCAGTTCGTCATTCTTCTACCGCTGACTGTGGATTTTATCGATCACGCATTGATTACTAATTTTTTCGTATTTGCATAGATTCACTGATCATGTGCAATTGACTGTTATGGATTTGATTGACTGACATGCATATTGTTCCAGTACCGTGCTTTGATTTCAGTTATAGGTATTATGTGACCTGCTGAGCTTTTTTAAGCTCATTATATGTGGTTAATATTTTCAGGTCAGGGCAAGGGAGCAGGAGATTGAGATTGATCTGGAATCCTCAGGTTTTTGTTCTTTTTGTTATAGTGATTCTTTTGTACTCAGGACATGATAGATTTCATTTCATGTGATCATTGTGTAGAACCTGAGTATTGTATATGATCTTTTGGGATATGAATAGAATTGTACATTGATGTTTTAAATTATAGAATTTTATTAGACTGTTTGGTAATGATTGAAGACTATAGATAGCTCTGATAAATGATTGATGATTTTAATGGATTGACTGAAATTCTTTCAAAGTTATATCTTGGGGCGTTACAGTTTTGGCTTCCAAACCTTCTTCCTTTCTCTCTCTCTCTCATCTTTTCTCCTCTTCCTCTCTTTTCTTCTCCAATGATGATGGTTAGTTGAAGTGATTAGACAAATATATTAAAATATTTATTATTTTAAAAACACTCAATTTGGCCTGGCACTGTTATGCTAGCCTTCTCAGCGTTGTAGCACTCTAGTAGAATATTCCAGCCACGTTGACATTTTCCTCCCAGTGACACATGTGATAGGAGTATCAGTAATGACACTTTTTCCTTCTATTGTTTCATCACTACTTTTCTTATCGCCACAGTGCTCCTAAGGAGAAATTTTAGGCATCAAAATAGATAATTTGACATTTTCCTCCCAGTGGTAGTATCATATTTGGCACTCAATGTCACAACACTCACTTTTTAACGCTGTAATATCTCCCAAACAGAGAGTAAATTGATGCAATATCAATTACCATAATGCCGCAAGCCCGCAACTCCCAACTTAGAGAGGATTGCACCAAAGCGTCAACAATTCAACCTCATAGGCTCATAGCGCTCCTAAAAATATTTCCAACCTCAATAATTTTTTCTTTCACTATTTGATCAAGAAAGCACAATAACTCAAAAAATTCACAAAAATCAATAAAAAAACTATGTACATATGCAAAATTTAGTAGGTTTAAATTAATTCATTACAAGCATATCAGTTATTGTACAAGTGGTTATTACATTCTTTCCTCTTAAAAAATTTTTTTTATCGACATCTCAATATATGTACTCATGTGTTAAATAGATTTAGATATAATTGTCTCATCTTAACCTCTTTCTCCCACTTGGCCTCTACTTCTAATTTGTGCTTTTATTGAACTATAACCATAGGGATTTGCTTGTTCATTAGTTGTTTCATATCATAAGCTAGGATATGTTCATGTTTTTCCTTATACGTTAAACCAGGTTAAATTTCATTTTATCTTTAGAAACTTATGCTTAGGACTAGTAACACAATATGCATGTTAGGTGTGTGATCAAGCAATATTAATTTGTAAGTTGATGTTCCGACTCTATTAATCACTTTAAGTGGTTCAATCTATCTTGGGCTTAATTTTTCTTTCTCTGTCAAATCTGTTTACACCTTTCAAAAGATTGATCTTTAATAATATAAAATTACCCACAAAAAACTAACAGCTTGATGCTTCGAATTATAATACTTTATGTATTTATCCTGAGTTGCTCTCAATCTATCTTTAGCTAATTTGATTTTCTTAATAGCATCATTTACTTATTTGAGACCCATCAATATATGTACATGACAAAGGAGTTTTGGGACCATCAATATCCTCTCACTAACCTCAATTTATGACGCACTAACACTTCTCCTTAAAAATATACGTAGTGTTCAACATGTATTAGAAACGACATGCCTCCGACACGTATTAGATACGTCGAAGATGTGTCCGACTACAAACAACAACAACAACAACAACATGCCTTTATACCGTTGTGGGGTCGGCTACATGAAATTTTTTTTCTCCATTGTGTTCTATCAAGAGTCAAATTCTCATCTAAATCTAATAAAGAAAAGTCATTTATAATATTTTCTAACCAAGTATTTTTAGGTCTACATCTACCTTTCTTAACATAAGTGTGACACAAGTGTCTAAAAATAATTTTAATTTTTTTTTTGTCAAATATAATTTATTGTATCTCAAAATTTTATTTAATATAAAAATAAAATTTAAATTTCTTATGTCCTCTCGAAAGTTTTAAATCAATTGTCCACTTTCAAGACCTCATTCCCTAAATATTCTCATTTTTATTTCTCTCTGGTAGGTTGTGGCTAGGGTTTCACAACATTGCTCAAAGTCATATTAATAGCGACGTCCAAAGTTGTCACAACATTAATATTTCAAAAACATCTCAAAATCAAAGTTTAACGTTGTGTTGATATTGATGATCGACATCATTAATTTCTACACCCACAATCACGCTCCTGTGCCATCTGGACATCTCTTGTTTGTCCAATATCATCCAAATATCGACGATCGACGCAATCTTGAGTTTGACAACCGATATTGTCTTGACATAAATGCCCAATGCCCATTACACGACAACGATGCCTAAATATTAAGAGTATTGTCATCTCGCCTCTCGATGCCTAACATGACATCAACGCCTGACTCTCAACAGCTTAATATTAATCGTTTTAAACTTAAACTCTAGTTAAATTACTTATTATTTTTCAATTATTTTTAATAATTTTCTTATTTAATTTTTATACTCTATTTTTAATATATAAAAATTAGACTATCATATCCAACCCATGTTTTGGTCCTATATTTTCAATAATTGACGTGTCCCATATCTATATTTGTTCATCATAAATCTCTGTCCTAGATAAGGTGTTCTACATCTTTCTATCTATCATGAGTCGAAAATGTATTGAATAAAAGTGATCACTCAACTTGCTATTGGGGATTTTGTGCTAAATGCCTCTGCTACCATGTTAGCTTTACTTAGGTTAATATTGAATATCGAGATTATAATTTTTGATCAACTTCAACCATCTTTTTTGCTTCAAACGATTACATATAATTTAAAAAATTAGACATATTCAAAGTATAAAATTACTTTTATGAATTTATTAAAGGTAAATCTTGCATGCATGAAATATAAAATAAAATTTATAAAAATGCTAAATGTTAATCTCAATTTTGAATTGGAACTTTTTGATAATTTTGAGAATTGAGATCATCAATTAGAACTTTATTTTATCTAATATATAACTCATAATTTTATTCTAGAAGAATTTATATTTACTAGTAAAAATGCCCGTGCATAAAATGCACGTGACTAAAAATTTTGTAATAAAGATTCATATTATAAATATTTTAATTATGCTATCATTATTAAGATGAAAAAAAAAATTATTTATATAAATAATTATAATCATTATGATAAGTTTTATAGATTAAGTAAATAGTTTTTATTGATATGGATTTTCTATCATTCTTGAATTATTTTGATATTAAATTTAATTTATTAGTTAATAAACAAACTATTTATTTTTTAAGTCGGATTTTATTTTAAGTTATAGTTTTTTAATCGCACGGCAATAAAATTTTAAACATTAATAATAAATAAAAAAAATAACATAATACATGTGAGAGAAAATTACTTTTCAATTCATTATATTTCATTTTATAAATTTATTGCTACAAATAATTTTAAAATCAAATTAATTACCAATGAGAAAGTTAATAATATAATATATTCGATAAAAATAAACTTCATTTGTGATTTTTTTATCATAATTGTAATCAATATGATACATTATCCTCTTCATATGAGATAGGTTTTGAAAATTTTTATCTTTTATCCCGACGATTTATATTTAATTTTAAAAAACTAAAAAAGTTTATAAATTTTAGTTTTCTTTTTAAATAGAGAAGCAAGTATAATTATAAATTTATACTATTAAATTGTCAAAGTAATATAAAAAGGTTTATAAATTTTATTTTTCTTTTTAAAATCAAATTAATTACCAATGAGAAAGTTGATAATATAATATATTTTATAAGAGTAAACTTCATTTGTGATTTTTTTATCATAATTGTAATCAATATGATACATTATCCCCTTTATATGAGATTGGTTTTGAAAATTTTTATCTTTTATCCTGACGATTTATATTTAAATTTTAAAAAATAAAAAGTTTATAAATTTTCGTTTTCTTTTTAAATAGAGAAGCAAGTATAATTATATCTCAATGAATATTTCAATAATTATCATAATCATAAATTTTACAATGTATAGCCCTTCAAGAAAAAATTTGATAAATATTTCAATTTTTTGCGTTTAAATTTTAAGAGAGAAAAATAAGTTATGTTTACATATTTGAATAAAAAATAATATTTTAATTAATATTTAATTGATTATTAGATAGTAAATGCTCTATGATTTTCAATTTTAAGAAAGAGTTTCACCCAAGGAATGAAGTACTACGACGTTCCGGTGGTGCTTTGTTGGTTGGATCGGAATTAGGTGGTGCTTGACAGCTTCTTAGATGACTTGTAAATATGGGTCTTCAAATCAGCAATCCACTTAGCCTCAATAGTCTGGACAGCAACCTGGAATAGCTAGGGAATTCTGGATGGCCATGGAAACCTTTTGGTTGAGAGATAATGTGTAGATATGCCTGCAGAAATCTGTGAACAGCAATCTGGCCTTCAAGGAGCAGCAGTTTTGCAGAGGTATTAGGCCATAATTCAATGATGAAGACGTCTCAAACTTCTGGACAGCAGGATCACTCCAGGAGCTGTGAATAATTTCCAACTCAAAACTCTTGACTTGGGGGGCTTTCTCGGGCAAGGAGAAGAGCCTTTATAGGTTTAAAAATATAAATTGATTTGTATTTTGAAGTAGACGAAGTTTGTGATATTAAGAAGAAATGAGAGTTATCAAAATCTCAACATTAGGCCAAGGAGAAATCTTCAATGACAAATCAAGAAAAAGCTATAGAGCTTCATCAAAATTTTTTAATTTTTTTTCATTAAATCATAAATTATTGAATTATGAGAAATAATATTCTTTTTACCTCAATTTCTTGCAAGACCAATAAGGACTAATAAAGAAATCTAAAATTCATTGGTTTTATGAACTAAATAATCAATTGAATTCAAATTATAATTCATAAATATAAAGGTCTACAACAAATAAAATTATATTTGCAGTAATATATATAAATCAAAGCCGTGAAAAATGCGAGAGAAAGGGTCTAAGGCGCGTTTACCTTCCTAGTTTGAACGGCTCCCGCAAATCTCAATAGTCGGTGAACACCTCGGGTCCGGAGATCACGTCCTCTGAGGTCTCCTTCCACTTTGACCCGGAGAGGGAAGCAGAAAGCTTACCGGCGACCGAAATTGCAGGATAATTGGAAATTTAAGATGTCGTGAAGGAGCAATTATTAGGTCCTTTCACTGGATGTAGAGGAAGGTTCGGTTTTAGGCAAAAATATGTCAAAAAGTGAAAATACCGAGTTTTTTGAAAAACTCGGTATTTTTTCAAAAAACTCGGTATTTGCCCTTTTTTAGGCAAAACCGAACCTTCCTCTAGGTCCTTGCACCGGACCAAATAAAAGTTCGTCGTGAAGAGGAACTGTTATAGAAGTTGAATATGCCGAAATAATTGGATAAGCCACCGGAGAAGAATACTGAAGGTCAAGCAGAAGAGTCAAGATCGAGCAAATGGTAAATAATTGGTAACCGAGGCTTAAACGTGCATTAATTTGTGTAAATGAAATTTGAACGTATAAACGGGCATTAATTGGTCCTTATAAATGGGCATTAATTGGTAATTGCAGATGCTACCGGAGAGAAGGCCAAAAGCCGAAGGCCAAGCAGAAACGAGGCGAAATAATAGGTAATGGAGGAGGGCATTGTTTTGTTTAAAAAAAAAATTAGGGAATTAATTGGTCAGTATTAGAATTAATTGGTTTAAATTAAATCTAAAAAAAGTAATATTCATTATAATAGTAGTATTACGTTAAATGAAACGCATGAATAAATGAAATAATAAATGTATTGCAATAAATAAAAAATAAAAGAATTTGAAGAGTCATAAATGAACGTTGTAGATTAATTTAAAATTATATAAATGAACGATCAAGATTTGCTATGAGTGGAATCCCAAGCCACTTTTATATAGTAGTATAGATATAATTATAATAATTCTTAATATAACAACATAATATTTAAATTAAAATAAGCTTGGCTTTTAAATAACATTAAAACATCCATCGATACTTAATTTCGTTGTTGGATGAGTATGGTTGGGAACCCCTTAATCCGTGCTTGATTCCCCTCGAACGACAGCGCATCTTTAGTAGGGCACACTCAAGTGTTGGCCAGTCGGTTTCTAAAGTGGGTGCCTCTTCTAACTTAGCCGAGGATTAATCATGCTGTCAAGTGTCCTTTCGAGGAACTTTTATTTGGTCCGGTCACAGGACATAGCTCTACGTTCGGCCGCCGGTAAAATCGCGCCACGCGTTCTCACTGTTTACCGCGCGTCCCGACAACCCGACCCGAAACGGACCTAGGATGGCTCGGTATTTCTCGATTTTGCTAAGTATTGCTCGGTATTGCTCGATATTGCTAGGTATTTGTCGATTTTGCTCGGCAATAACCAATACCGAGCAGATACCGAGCAATATCGAGTAATACCGAGCAATACCGAGTTGTACCGAGTTTTTCTAGAAAAAACTCGGTACAACTCGATATTGCTCGGTATTGGTCTTCACAAAGCGGTATTTCTCGTTACTGCCAAGCAATACCTAACAATACCAAGTAATACCGAGTAATACTCGCAATACGCGAACATAGCATTCCCGGGTTCCAGTCCGGGTCAAGTCGTCGGGCCGCGCGGTAAAGAGTAAGAGCACGTGACGACATATTATTGGCGGCCGAACGTAGCTTTACAGAGGACGTAATAATTGTTCCCTTTCTAGGGTGACAGAGGGTTAATATTTGTTTCAAAAAAACTAAAACATTAAAAATTTCTACTTACAGCACACGTATATTTTTATTTATTTACATCAACAACACAATAATAAAAAAAAGGAG